>LXGU01000191.1:0-49833 GCA_001640685.1 Catunica adiposa
CCTCAGATCATCTTTTTGCCTTTAGCCACTCTGCTGGTGAGAATTTTGGCTTTCTTTTTGGGCTCATTTGCATTTTGGTCGGGTTAGTTTGATGATTGACGATGGGACACAGATATTGTTTATCTATTAGTCGTTTCATATAACACTCGATGATTGGTTAAGGGCAGCTATAGATTGCGGGCATTGAGGTCGCGATGAGTGGGATATATTAGCACTTAGATATAAATATAATAAGAGTGCCATAGAACGGCCTATAATATAAGCAAGTGACCATACCAGATTATGTATCACGTGTTAGCTATGATGCCATAGTCTATTACCCGGTCTACCGATTTCGGTGACCTTGATACAATTGTATGATTATGAGTGCATATTGTTCTGATCTTGGCACGTACAAACCAACTATAACAAAGAAGAGGCGCACCCGCCGTGTTCTTATATTTATATACTAATGTGTTGACGTTGAACACCTCAAGTGCAATACCATCGTTGAGATACAGGCTATGGTTACACAAATATACTACGAACGGGTTGCTTGTTGGGGGAGGGGCACGATGAGGTATATGATTAGTAGGATGTATTTATATAAGCCGATGTTATCAACACGGTTGAAGTTTTATGTCGGTATGAGAGGTTGTAGTAAGCAGGAGTGGGTCGGTTTGATGGTGGTAATACTAAGGATTGGTAATTGAGTGAGATGGAAATGAGATAGTAGTGACTATTTTAGAACCATGGGGTAACTATGGAACCCAATTGGCCTCACATTGACTCATCAGTTTATCTGGAAGTATCTTTATAACTTGCTTTGGTTTTTTGTTTACCGTCATATCTAAGAAGCTAGAATTTGTATATATAAACCCTAAATCTAGCCCTAACACCGCCACCTCCATATTATAAGCCATGAAACTCCGTTTATTCCACTATAAACTGGGGAGGCTGACAGCGAAAATCTCCCTTCTTTATACAAAATATAGGTCATCGTGTCATACCGGATGACTTCGTAATTAACAGTGGCTTGTTGCAGGTGTTGTTTCATGCAGCGTAATCAGGGTTTACTCGCAGCTTTATTATGTTAACTAGGGTTTGGAGGCCTAGGCACGTAACACTTGTTAGGAGAGTACTTATTACTTGGCGTATTGTTGGCGGTGGTCAATGTACCGTCTTAATCTTAAGAATGCTGGGTGCTATTGATGGTTGAGGGATGGTTGGAAAGGACAGAGAAGTACAAGAAGGAAAAAATGTAAGCACGTGAGAATAGCGATATGTAGTTTTTTGTAGAATCTACAGGTATTTTCTATAATTATTGTATACTCAAACCCTCATCTTTTGGTTCACAGTGTCCCTGCACAACTTCTGCCTGCCATTCAACTAAATAACCAACCACAATAATCACCAAACCCAGGTGAACCCAGGCGAACCCATAGCTCCTAGCAACAGCAGCACGCCAATCAGTCCCAACCCTGCCCAGCAGACGCCAGTACAAGGCCCAAAGCCAATCCATTGCTACTTTGACTTCTTGGCTTGAATCACAGCCATTGTCGTTGAAGGAATCACTCCACGCCACGCCACGAATCGTTCCTTGATCTCGACTTTATATTTCAAGTCAAAAATACACGATCTATACGGTAGCAAATCTAATTGCTGCTACCTCATTGTCGCCATCTCCCATCGCCGTCTACATTTAGCGAACCCCTCCTTGCTCCCTTGAGCCTCCCGCCGCCCGCCAACCAAGCGAACAGACCACGATCAACCGAGTTCTTTCGGCACACGAGCGAACCGAACACTTCATCACCTTCTCAACATTTCCTTGTCCTCACCAATTCTCGACAACTAGCGTCGCCCCCATCATCGTCTATCTCCCCCATATCTATCCCCGGCCATATCTCTATCGCATAACCCACTCTTCCCCGTCCTCACGGCCAACCACTATCGACAGATTCAACCCCTGATCAACCCACCACACCATGTCTTCCGGCCTAACAAGACGACGCGGCGCCGGCGCTGCATCGGGCGATTCAGAAACCCGGTCGGCGACTCCGACTAACCGCGATACTACGAGTGGACCCGAGACCAGCTACGAAAAGTCGGAGTCCGGACACAAGATCGCCTTTGACCCGCGCGACATGAACGAGAGCGCCGAGCGCAGCAAGCAGCCGAAATTGACGTTAATGGAGGAGGTGTTGCTGCTGGGCCTCAAGGATAAGCAGGGGTATCTGTCATTTTGGAATGATAATATTTCGTATGCGTTGAGAGGGTGTATCGTAGCCGAGCTGGCGCTGCGGGGGCGCATTAGTATGCAGAAGGATGCGAGTCGGCGGCGGTTCCCGTTGCCGGATAGGGTGATTGAGGTGGTGGATGAGACCCCGACAGGGGAGGTTTTGTTGGATGAGGCGTTGAAGATGATGAAAACGAGCGAGAAGTTGAGCGTCAGCCAATGGATCGATCTCATGAGTGGTTAGTATTTCCAGATGATTAACTCATGATGTCAAACAAGATGACAACTAACGAATACTTCTCTCTCTTTCTCTTTGCAGGCGAAACCTGGAACCTCATGAAGATTGGTTACCAGCTCAAACAGGTCCGCGAACGCCTTGCCAAGGGCCTCGTTGACAAAGGTATCCTCCGTACTGAAAAGCGCAACTTCCTTCTTTTCGACATGGCCACCCATCCCGTCGCGGACGGCGGCGCCAAGGAAGAGATTCGCCGGCGCGTCCGCAATGTGCTGACGCAGCGCACGGTGGTACTTAATGGATCGGAGTTTTTGCCAGAGGAGTTGCCGTTGCGGTACATGCGGACGGTGGCAATGGTGTGCGCAGCGTATGCGGCGAATGTGTTGGAGAATGCGTTGTCGAATATGGGGCATGAGGCGAGGGAGAGGGCGTTTGTGCAGACGGATGATATGTTGGCGGATTATTCGCAGTGGCCGTTTGGGAAGAAGGCGGTGGGGAATGGGGTGGCAGCTAACTTGCCGCAGTTGATTCAGGATGTAAGTATATGAAAGAAAAAGGCGAGGGGCTTATAGCTATATCTGGAGATTCCCAGCATACAGTTGTTTTTGTCTAGGGCCTGATCTCGAGTTATGATCTACGATGTACTATGAACGTTTGCTAACTTTTACTATAGGAAATCAACGAAAACAAGGACAGAGAACTTCAAATCGAGGTTGTTGCTGCTTGCATGAACGTCTTTACTCGCCTTGACGCGCTACTGTAAAAAGCAGACATATAATCATATAGTAACGCCGTCTATCAATCCCGCGATATTTTGCCTTGAGTGGTTAATCTCGTAATATCAAAGAGTAGGAGTTGGTAATGCGGAAATGGTGAGGAGCTATGGTGTGTGGAGGAAGTGTTTATGGGTTGCACATTTCTTGTTTGGGGTTCCCTTTTTTTGATTCTTTTTCTTTTTTTTATATGTATTTTCTTTTTTTTTTCTTTTCTTATCTCATTGATGTATGTTTATTGTTCATCCTTTATTGTTTGGGTAGCCTTTGCTAGAATGTATTTATTTTCGCCATTTGCATTATCGTTTCATCATGGGAGATGTGGGAGCTAGTTTTGCTACTATAAGGTCGATATGATGATGATGATAATTGAGTAGCTGACTGGGTGATGGACTGGATACCCAGTATCTTTGGTCTTGGAGGGTACGGTAAGGTGCTGTTGGCTACCGGTGACACTGGAGTTCTGTATGTAAATGAGGATACATACCCTTGGATGCCATTATTGACAGGATCCGTAAGTTGTGTTTAAGTCTGAATTATGTTTATTCACTATCTATATATGTTCAATTATTTTACAAAATACTGCAAGCTTACAAGCTGTTCCTAGCTGTTGGCTATACTTCCGTACTAATATATAGGTAGAAGATGGTCTGATGGCTTTTGTTGTCACAAGATCAGTATACTCATTATGGATTCATATGGTCATATTGATATAGGCTCGTACCTGAAGATACAAAGGTGTTTCAGATAATAAATCCCGAGATTCCCATTCTCTCCCACCCTCCTTCTCACCACATACAATTTCCTCACTTACACAAGGTCTTCCGGTATATCTGACATCTATCTGCCGAAGATGAACAGGCGAGAGGTTTAAAGGGTTTGTCCAAGTAGCAAGGTAGAGAGGATTTTGTTGGGGAGTGAAATCACAGGGCCATGATGCAGCTTTATGGTTGGATTTGAAGACTTTTTACCTGTCGGGGTTCGGGGAGGAAGGCCGGGGGCATAGAGGAAATAAGTGTTCTGTTGAGTCCCTGGTTGAGAAGCAAAGGTGCAATGCGATATTGGACTATCTGATAGAGATGACTAAGTACCATCCATACAATAGCTTCGGTTACAAGATTGGGAATTTCGCTCCCTAAAGTATATCGTGGAGTGGACGGTGAGAATAGTTGTGTCCAAGTAGTATGGAGACATAATTCCGTCCCCGGTCTGGTCTCCCTCGCCCAGCCATTCGGACACCATCACGATGTTACACGAGCCGTAGCTCACAGCAGCTCAACTCCAAAGCCTGGGCCTTTCAGGTTGACGCAAACACCCTCATTACAATCCCCTTATCCCAATACCTCGTAGCTTACCATCGTTGAACATTCACCGAATATTCCAGCTAAATCTTGTGTCTTGCCTCCGTCCACATAACGCCCTGTGCATCCTCTGCCAATACATCCCGAAAACACGCAATCAAATCAGCGTTACACTCGTGGTTGGGTTGGGTTGGGTTGGGTTTAACTAAGGGGTTTTTGGAGAAGAGGAGTCGTCGATGTTTCATTGCTGCATAAAGTATAGTGGTTGCATTGCCGTGGGAGTTTATGAGATGACGGATGATATATATGCATGTGAGCATTTCTTGCTTAGATATTCTGTTATCTGAAGGTCAAAATCGTAATATGTCGCATATCTATCCGTTTTAAATTATATGTGCAATTTACAAAGATAAAGTCCATGTTCCACGTTCCATTTTCCTCTTCAACAAAACTATAATTTGCCAATCACCTCCCTGCCCATCAAATTGCTCTCGCCATGGTTACATCTTCTCCTCTTTATGTTCCAAGCATCATATACACAAGTCCACACCACCCCTTCCAACCCTCCCTTCCCTCTCCACCCATCATTTCCCATCGGGCCAACGGGTCCCACCTGCCCGTGCGGCTCCCTACCCTACCCACCGCTCCCCCAACCTGGTCCCCGGGGGACCCAAGACACCGGATGTCTAGCAATGTCAGAGCGAGTGCAACTCACTGCAACGTCGATTGCCATCAACTGACTGGTCATATCCGACCAGCAAAGTAGAAAAATGCCGATGGGGATGGGGATAGACAGAGACATGGTGGCTAGATGTGATTGGCTGGGAGGATATCACATAGTCGCATGGCGCCACGGGGACACTGGGGATAACTAGCCAGTAATGGCGCGCGGTTTGTCACGAGAAAAGAAAACACGGGGTGGCATTTGCCGGACAACGAGATTTGCGTAAAGAATAAATGGTCCAAGATGCCCGTGGTCTTGAAGAAGGTAATGTACATACATTAGTAATGATGCATGGACATTGTCAGTGCATATAAAAGTTGTGCTTATTCGCCTTTGTATAATGGGTAGCACAAGCATAACGCCTGGGGACTTCCCGAGACAGGCGCGGGAAGATGAGGTGGGAGTTGGGGGATCCTGACTATCGGGTATCATGTAGGATGTCGAATCAGGTCATTTTAAGGGTATATAATGAGGTGATATAATGCTCGGTTGAGGTATAAACATCAACAGCGCTTTGGGGGTATGTTGATATTGCAAAGGGACTTGGTTGATATATTTGATGAGTTATTATTTATTAATTATAGTGTGAGCCTTGTATCTGCTGATCGTCTGTTCCACTTTGGTCGTGAATTAGCCTTGAACCTGGATATTTTCCGTCTTTGGTATTCCAAGGTTGCAGAGACTGCTTTGAGGTAACTAGAAGTTAAGGACTCGGTGTGTTTCCCTACTTGATGTTTCATTTGTTGAAAAAGAAAACCTGGATAATTATATAGCAAAACGCCCAAAAGAAGCAACTGATTGGTACTCGTGGTACTCATGAACCTAGCCCGGATCCTCTTCCACCTCGCCTATCCATCTTGACACCATGAACACCCAACACTTTATCGTTTTCCGTCCTATCGTCACCCGCTAATGACACCTTTATACCAAAGGGTTATCCGATGGCCCATCCAGGGTTATCGTATGCACCACTCATATCTTCGTTTTCAACCGATCTATGCAGGGACCTACGACATCACCATGAACAACGGCTCTCGGGAGGATCCTGGTAATGAGAGGGACATCCATTAGTGGATTAGAGGACTGGGCGTTTTATGAATAGTCCGATAATGAGAAAGGCCTTTTTGTGGATAGGAATGAACCAAAGTTTTTCGTGGTTATATTGATATCAACAGATTGACAAAGGTCGGCGATCGTTGAGAACTGAAAAAGGGAAAATGCCACATTGAGCCCAAAAGCGTTAAACGAGGTAAAATCTTCCCTCCTTTGGCAAACCGGATACCCACCCGCCAATCAGTAAGATCCATAGACTGGGAAAATACGGGCGAAACCCCTTCAATCTACGGTCCGCCATGACCTTATCCTCCCTCCAACCAAACATCAGCTGGCGATCCTGTCTTGTTGTAACCACGCCATCTCGCCATCTCCTCACGTGAAAGATATCCGGTTGGCTACTTGGCTAACTTGGCTTGTCTATAGTCCATGGCCTATCAAGCCAAGATGATTGAAGCAACAAAGTTAATCTTACTAGGTAGCACGCCTGTGTCTAATAGGGGACTCTTCCTCGTCAAGTTAGATATGACAGTCTAGCCTGGCCTCCGCGTTTCCAGGTTAGGTCATCATCATGCTAAGGTCATCAAGCCAGGATCTCATGCGGAGCAAAGGGTCACCATTGCCAAATAACCAACCAAACACAGACCGCTAAGCACAAGCCTTTTGCATTATAAAAATAATAGACAACCTTAATAGCCATCACGATAGCTGCCAACCCAAGTCGGGCAAGCCTGTCGCCATCACCGTCGTTGTGACCAAAGATCGCCAGGCGCGTCTCTAATCCTCGTGGCTTCCGCTCCTCCCTTCACAATTTATACTTGGCTGGCTGGCTACCTTCCTGCATACATTCATGCATATATACGTGCTTTCCCTCTTTCTTCTTTTCCCCACTACAATAACAAACCCGGATCCCTTCCGTCCTTCCCTTCTAGCGTCCTGCTTTGTCAATTGTTCGCTCCTGCTCATTAAGAAATGGACGTGACCGTCTGAGCCTCTTATGTAATCCATGGCTGAATTGCACTTCCGTCAATGATAGGCACAGAGCAAAATCCTTAGCTAACAAGCCCCCATAAACGCAAAGACACTTAGG
Organism: Catunica adiposa; assembly: GCA_001640685.1. Lineage (NCBI taxonomy): Eukaryota > Fungi > Ascomycota > Sordariomycetes > Microascales > Ceratocystidaceae > Catunica > Catunica adiposa. Next base: position 7,392 of record LXGU01000191.1, read on the forward strand.
ATCACGTCGCTATTTCCTGGCGACTGATGACTTGGTGACTTGTGCTTTGGGAAAGGGATCATGGGGTGGTGCGGCAGGGCTTAAGCGTGCCAGTAAATAGTAAATTGCAGGGGCATGGGGAGTTTGGGACGAGGACTAGTTGGCTACTGGGCTTTCCTAATTTGGGATATGTCCGGGTCCTTGGGGAGGGAGGATTGCCTTGTGAAAGTGGTGATGTTTTGCTAGTGTGATTCATAAAGCGTATTATGCAAATAGAGAGGCTTTTTCTAGTGGCTTTACACGGCCAAGATGCACAGAGTTGATATAAATGTCTTTATTTGCATTTAGAGGAATATCCGTGCCTGCATATCAATGCATATGACGTCTAAAGAAGTCCAAGTTCCTCTTTAGTGTCCCCGGGCAGTACGTTCTGGTAGATACCATCAAGGTCGTGGGAATCTCTGCGTGTAGCTCGGATTTTACCATTTTAATGCTTTTCTTTTTTTTATTATTTCTTTTTTAATTGATTAATACCTTCTCTCTCTCTCCTTGTCTCCATAGTCAGAGTCACGAGCTTTATTTACTCTTCAACCCGGCAAGTTGTTATTATTCGTGTATTTTATTGATCTTGGTTACTTTCCTCGAGAGTGGTATTTTTTCTTGTCAAGGCTAGTGTTCTCAGACGATCGATTTGCTTCATAGATCAGAGGAGCTGTTCGTCTTTTCTGGATCTCTTCTTTTATGATTTCTTTTTTCTTTTTTCTTTTGTTAATTCTTGTTATTTGACTTTGCAGGTCATCTAAATTTGTCTTTTGTCAACTACTTATCTTCGATTTCCTAGCCCACCCGTGGTTATTTATCTATTAACTATCCCTACTTAGCGATCCCTTTGACTTGACTTGCTGTCTTTGCTTGATTTTTTTTTTCGGGGATCATCAGGCTTCTCCCTTTGGTACAACCGACTACACCTTTTACGGAACACAAAGGGATCTACCATCTGGCATATTGTCAGCTTCAACCCTCACCCCTCGATATCATCCTCAACATCATATTCGTCTTCCATTAATCCTTTACACATATCCACAAACCACACCCACATATATCATCACAATGTCTCATTTAAGTCCCACCTCCCAAACTCCCGCAACACCAATCTCCATCACCATCTGCGGTGATGGCGGCTGCGGTAAATCCTCCATAACTCTCCGCCTTGTCCGCTCCCAATGGACCTCCGAGTACGATCCCACCATTGAAGACTCCTATTCCATCACCCGTACCATCGACGGTCACACCTACCACCTCGGCCTCACTGACACCGCCGGCCAAGAAGAGTACCGCGGCATGTGGGCCTCATCAAATCTCGGCGCTGATGCCTTCCTCATGGTCTACGACATCACCTCGACCAACTCTCTTCACGCCCTCCAATACTTCAACGACATGGTTGACATTGAAGCCGAAACCCGCCTGGACAACGCTGAAAGAGCACGAATCGCTGGCCTCACTCCCACTCAAAACTTCTCCGTCTTTGGCTCAACCGGTGCGAAAACAGTTCCACCTATCAAAATCGTCGCCGGCAACAAATGCGATCTTTCCGAATCTCGCCAAGTGTCCGCTTCCCAGGGCCTTGAATGGGCCCGCCAGCGCGGCTGTGGCTTCATGGAGACATCCGCTCGTCTCGAAGTTAATATTGAAGAGACGTTTGCTTTGATTGTTCGGAGGGTCATTGAGGCGCGTAGGGAGACGGCGGGGGAGGACCCACATTTGGATGACCATAGGGGGGCGACAAAGCCGTTGACGCCGTTGCCAGGTGGCTATGATGAGAAGAGGGGGCCGGGAGTGCGGGGACCTAGTATTGGGAGTGATAAGGTGGGGAGAGGGCAAGGGGGGTTTTGGCGGAGATTGAGATGTTGGTGATGAGGATGATTTGTTTTGCTTTTACTTCTTGCTTTGTCGTTCCTTTTTTTTTTCTTCTTCTTTCTTTTCGTCATTTCTGTTGGGATTTTGTGTTTCTTCGTTCTTTCTTTGTTGTTATTGGGATACCTTTTGATTTTGCGTTGGTCTTGGTTGGATTATTAAAATGGAACGCAATGGGCGTTTTGATTTTCCTTTCTTGTTGTTTATTATTATTTACATCTGGGAGTTCACTCTCCTCCCAGGCCCTCAACCTCTCATATTTCCTTTGTCAGATGTCTCATTATGGTCATCAACCTTTGATCAGGTTACCGGGCCGCTGGACCCGTTATTTCCAGTCTCCGTATGGGGCTTTGTTTCTTATTGTTTGTCTAGTTTTCAGAGTTTGTTTCATGGGACGGGTGATGATAGATGTTCCACGTATAAAATTTTACATGTTCACACACATACATTTTTCTGTTTTCTGTGATACCATACTTCATGTCATATGTATGTATATTAATCAACATCCGATCCGGTTCCGGCTCCGGCTCCAGCCACTCCAGTCACTTATTTCTCCTGCTTGTATCCCGCATGCCACTCCTTCCACAGCTGATAGTCGGCATACTCTGCCTTGCTCTTTTTCCCTTGGTACCTCGTTACCTTCAACTCTACCTCCTTCCACGCATCACCGTCTCCCCTCCATCCGGCCTTTTGCATCAAATTCTCGAAAGTCTCATCCTTATCCCACCCTTGCTCTGTCATGACATCCGGCAAAAACGTTCCCGACCGTCTCTTTCCCTTCCACATAAACTTGATTATGATTCCATGCTTGCCGATCTCCCAATCATACTTGTCAGCGCAGTCTTCGAATTCCATGAGCAGTGTAACGCCCACTTGCAATCTCGGAAACTCTTCTTTAGAAATAGCATCGAATCGCGGGTCGTGAAGAGCAGCCGTCTTGGCATAATCGCTAACGCCATGCTCAAGCTCAATGGCCTCGAACGTCCCAATGCACCCCCGCAGGTGCGGTAGGGCCCGAGAGGACTCTTTGGATGAATGAATGTTCCAGGTGACAAATAAGGGAGCTGATCTCGCGACGGGGGAGGACGAGGGGACTGGTGGGCCAAGTGGGGCCGAAGGGACAGCGGCAGTGAAGAGGGGCCAGAGGCTGGTGATGGTGGAGAGAGGAGTTGCTGGGTGGCCGGTCAGGATGGAGTCGAGGGATTCAAAGGCGGCAATACAGTAGGCGATGGGGATTGCCATTTTTGCGGGGGCTCAGGGGGTTTGCGAGGTGTAATCGGGGTTGCGCGGACAGCGTATATAGTGTAAGTGAGTGGGGGGAGGATCTTGAAGGTGGGGTTATAGCGGGAGGGATTGGCTGGGCGATATATATGGAGCTAGTATATATGTTGGCTTAGATTCACATTAACCTAGGTTAGACGAATGTGATGAAATATGGTATCGAGGACAAAGATAAGATGTATGCTACTTAAAAAACATAACCTTCGGTAGGAAAACAGAATTCTCTTTTCCAGTCTTCCAGGTTGGTGGTCGTTGTTTGTTGTCACGAGATAGGGACGGGACGGGAAGGGACATCTAGGCCATACCCCACTTTTGACTTACAATGTGGTAAGGAAGGTCTGCATGCACTACCGGGATGTAGATCACGTGTAACATTACCCGGGGTTATTGGTCTACATATTAACCCTATCATTGGACATAGACATATGGTGCAGACATCGCCTGCGTATTTCTCGTGATATTTCGTCGCATATATCATGACGACATGACATGGGGGAAACTGATAGGAACCATACATATAATTGACCGATTTCTAGTGCAACAACAACCTAGAACGCCAAGACCATTCAACTGCTTTTATGGTACTTACCAAACACCTTAACACCAACCCGTTCCCATCAGTTCCCATCATCTAGTTTGATCCACCTCGCTGACCCCAACCGACTTAAACCTTAATCACTGATTCCGCTCTCCTACACCTTCCAGCCTCACGGCTTTGAATACGAAACAATCGAGACTTTCAGCCCCCCGGAGCCAATACACCCGAGCGGCGATGCACTTGGCTAGCCAACCCAAACAGTCCTTCCCCCGAACCAATTCACCTGGACTCAAAACCCTTCTCCAAAGCCGTTTCATATTATTGCCCGCCAGCTGCTTAATATGAAACAGGGTAAATTCAGACAAGAGACAATCGTAAGCGGGAGGGAGGAGCAATTCGCATCGACAGAATCGAGCATATCTGAGCAGTGACTTAAGGCATAAACAACGTTTTCTCTTTGTTCCTGATTCTCATTGTAATTTTCATGTCGTTCAAGTCGCCAACCTGTTGATCCGATGCCCCAATCAAGTTTCATAATTAACAACCCGGCACACATATATACCCTAACCCTTTATATGAAACCGGGACCCACATCTCCGGATCACGCTCCGTGGGCTTTGCCATGACAGGAACGGGTGTAAACAAACTTTATTCCATTTTCCTGTTGCAAAATACTAGGTAATTTACCCCCCAAAAACCCAAAACCTAAAACAGTACATGCTTATCAGTAAACATCAAGTCTATCTTGCCCACCAACCATCTCCGCTATGACCATACCCAGACGTTTGACTTCCCAATCGTCCAGTCTAGAAGCAGGCCCGTCTATCCCCGTGAACTAGGGCTAGTTTTCATCTGCTTGGATTTATTTGAACGAGGTACATAGCCTCGGGTCTGGTCTTGGGGGTTCCTACTGATGCGAAGGCTACTCGTCAAACGCGCTGAGGCGTGGGCTTGACAGGGTGGGAAGGAATGAAGGTTGTTTCCTGATAAGAGTGTTTGCTTTGGGTGTCAGAAGCTTGATTCAGGGTTTCCTGGGGAGGGGGAAGGAACGAGATGGGGGAAGGACAAGAGTGAGGAAGGGACAAAGTAAGGAAGGTGGGATATGACTACATTGAATTATCGTAAAGTCACGATTTAGCAGAGATGGTTATCGCCATGAATGTGTATGTATGTATGTATGTATGTATGTATGTATGTATGTATGTATGTATGTATGTATGATGAAGAGGTCCTACTTTTGTAAAATTGAAGTATCGCTTTGATATTAAGTTTCTTGTCAAAGCCACCGTCTGCTACTGCGGCGACCCTCGTCTTCGCCCCCTTCCATCCACTTCAACCGCGCACCTCACTACAACCTCAACCACCAAGCTTAGGCCAACCCCGTACAAGACAAGACGAAATCAAGACGAAACTCCCCCCTCTGCCGCCAAAATGTCCAAGTCGGCCGGACCCCTCGCTCACTATCATATAAAGCCTTCCCATCTCCCTCACACCATCAATCTCATAACGAGTCTTCTCTTCACGCTTCACTTACAGCTCAACCCTTTTTCCATCACAACGATTCCTTTCGCTTTCTTGTCGCCGGACGACTTTATTTTTAATAACGCTCTTTTATTCGAGATAAATCCCTTATTTTAAATACTTTCTTTTCGATTTATATACCGTCAACATGAAGTTCTCTATCGTCGCCATCGCTGCCTTTGTCGCCGCTGCCACTGCTATCCCCGTTAACGTTGTCTATGAGGAGGATTTTAGTAAGTTGACACCAAATATAGACATTGATTCGTCATATAAAAGACCCTAGACTAACAATATCCCCCCCAAATAGACCTTCAGCGTCGCCAGGATGACTCCACCTCCGCCAATGACTCCACCTCCGCCGATGACTCTCCTGCCATCGACCCTCCTGCTGAGGATATCGTTTCGGGCCCTGATGCTTCGACTCCTACCATGACTGACGCTAACGGCAACGTTATCAGCTTTGATGCTTCTAGCGTCTTCATGAACCCCAACGCTGGCCGGTAAATGGTTAGCTAGGAGTCAGTTATTTGTTTTGATAATGGAATCACAGTACATGTGAGGAGGTATATATATATATATATATATATATATTGATGGAGGTTGTGTTTAGAATTTAATAGAAGAGCGGCCAGTTGGCGCCTGTGATGGAATAATATGTCTATTGGTGATTAAGTGTTTTAAATGTCTATGGATTTAACCTCCGGTATTGAAGGGCCCTGAATCAAGTGGGTTTTACGCTTTGTATACCACGGAGACTTTCTGAGTTTCGCCGTCTGCCAGCGAAACTTGAATTTCAGTGGGTATACAGGAACCCCAGGGTATCTTGTTTAGCACCTAGCTATGCTAACATGCCTGGGATCACCATGCTTTCATTCCGTTACATAATAACATGGCTAATGACAGTCGGAAATTGAGAACAAAATCTAAGAATATAACATGTACATGTTTATTGTCACCCTAGATCTTACCCAACTGTGGTAGCGTCTCTATATGTGACATTTTGGTTTAAAACAGAAACTGGATTATAGAGTTACAGAACAATAATGTAAGCAGCGGCTATAACATTGAGCCGCCACATTCGCATTCTGGGGGATGATCTTCGTTTAATGGAACTTGAGATCCCTGTGAGCTTATTCTGGGCGAGTTGACGTGAGGGTATTGGATAGTCAGACAGGAAAAAGGAGACGAAGGTGCGGGAAGTTCTTGAATCAATATGGAGATGTGTAATCATGTAGAGAAGGCCATGTTTAAGGCCCGGGCGATAATAGAGGGGGTTCTGTTTTTGGAAGTATTTAGCACAGAATACTGAGGGGTCGATTGGCCAAGTACTTGGCTAAGAAGGATGTGATTGGCAGGCATTTGAATGGCAAGGTTGATTTGGGGATCAACCTGCAAGTGAATCTCCATCACAAGAAAAGACGCACTTGGTCACAAAATCTTTGATTGGAGAGGCTTTTTTATATATCCGTGAAATTATAGGAGGCTAGCGATGGCGCCTATTTACTGATATAGTCTCCGGCTTGCCCAGAAAAAACAAGGTTGGGAATACTTATATGCAAGTGTTCAAAACAGTTGCGTGACCAACGCTAGTGGGAGGCTGCTATTGTTCTATTGTGCCTTAGAGGCCTCATTAAAGATGGGCTATAAATAGGTTCAGCATTGATCTCCCTTTTATGCAGCTGCATCTCATGCCAACTCTTCTTTAGCAACGTGCTCTATGTAGGCTCTTGAGTGGCCTTTATTTTTCTTGAGGTAAGACTGAGCAAAGTATGTGCCTTATTTCTGGCTTTGAATCTTACTATTCGGGCGAATCATGACCATCATAGAACAGACTCCAGCGACCGTCTATCATTAGTGTAGGTGCCAAAATACATATGATAAACGGGCTTGATGGTGGCGTAGCCGTTTGAAATCTACGAACGATTACGGATCAAAACTAGAACCTGAAAGTGTAACCGATTGATGCAAGTGCCAATCTGGGGAACTCCCAGTATGCAAAGTAGATATTGCCTCTCATATCGATACATAATATTTAAGCCTCTATCATTCTTTGATCATCAAAACTCAGCCAGCGGTGAGCACTTGTGCCTTTCATGGGCGACAAAACTTGAGCTCTGCCCACTAAAAGCCAGGATAAGGTTGCAACAAAGGAATCGTCTAATGCCCGATTTTGGTAACTGCCGTTGTTAGTCGCCGCCTAATTTAGCACAATACTCAAGTTTGTTCTTTCCACAGCTGTTCGTAGCCTGCACGTAAGTTCTTTCCTATAGGCGCTGTGATGAGGTAAGCGGAGTGCAGTACGTATGAGTAATGGTAGCGAGGCTGTAGAATCTAGGAGGTATTGCCATGATGCTATAATCTTGATTCATTACACCAATTTGATTCATTTGTAAGATCTATATGCGCTGCCTTGGCTGTCAGCCGGTGTCCAGGTTCTCGCCAACAGATCCTAGTTCCAATAAATACCCCCGCAGCCAATAAGTCTCCGTCGCAAAATGACGAAGCCACCCAGAACGCCGCCCCGCAATTGATCTTTATATGTCCTTTGTTCCTCTAAACTCACCGACCGTCCCCCTAGCTCACAGCAAAACTGGGCGTCCGTCGCTACAAAGCATACTAGCCCGCCAGCCCACGAGTTGGCTGTTGGTCTCTGCGAGGATCCAAATGATGAGATCGGACCAGTTGGGCAGCGGGTGGTGTGCTGAGGATGAGGTGGGAGGGGCTGGATGCATGTCAGACTGAGGGATTGTGCGTGGTTTTTATGTTGGAATAATTTGGATTTTTGAGGGAGAGGGAGTTGCCTGGGATTGGATGGAGATGGTTGAGCTGGCTGAGGGTGGTGATGGTGGTTGGTGCCTTATGGATGGACATATATAGAGGAGTGAGGGCCCGGAGCGGCTGGACCTGCATTTGGTTTTTGGTTCTTCGTTTTTGGTGTTGAGTAACTGGTACTTTAGTGAAAAACTTAGTTATTTTGTTCTCTCATGGATTGTGTTACATCGAGTCATGATCGTTAATCCAATCTTTGTCCAACATTGCTGATACCCAACGCTACTACTTATACGACCGTCCGTCAAAACCTATCCCCTACATCGAAACCTTCAACTCTCAAGATGGGCCACCACAGAGCTCAAGCCCAATTCGAACGCGCAAAATGGCGCCCGATGCTCCTGTTCCCGCTCTGGACTCTGGAGCTTATTGTTATGACTATACTCCTTGGTCTCTTCGCTCATCGTCTGAGCGAAACTGTCAAGTACCGGCAAGACACTGTCCTTGTAGCGTATGTTTATAACATCACCGATGACACCAAAATTAAGATAGCCAACTAATCTACTGTCATGCAGATGGGAAGCCACCAACATTGGCCTTCCGGGTGCCTCACTGATCATGACCGGGTATGAAGTTTACAGATACTTCAGACAAACACTAACTCCATGGACGCTGTTTTTCACCAACTTCCTCAAGGCCTTCTGCGCCATGGGTATTGTTATTCTCGACCTCTACGTCTACCGTCAATTCCATCACCACGGTTATGCAATTTCTGGGCTTGTCCTAGACTGTGTCTTTGTGTGAGTTAGACAAACCTCCCGCCAAAAAATCTGTCTATGCATTGTATTAACGTGCCATAGTGCCCTTGCCATTGGCATGGCTAGTTACGCTGGCCACATTTATAAGCGCTCCATTAGTTTTGACGAGCATCTCATCACTGCAAACACTAAACCCTTTGGCTTCCCTAAAAGTCCAACCGACCTCGAATCACAATCTCGCTCTTCAGCTAGCTCAGTCCATACTCTGACTGAACCCCCCGCCTCCCACCGCAAATCAATTATCTCTCTTGTTTCCTTGTCAGGAGGTAGAAGGTCCTCAGCGGCCTCGGCAGTCTCAACCTTCTCAGAGACTCGCTCGGTCTCAGGAGGTACCTTGATTGGCGAGGATGGTGTTCCTATGGTTCTGGAGACTTATAAACATGAGCGGGATACACAATTTGAGGAGTACATGGCGCGGAGGGCGTCAATAACTTCGCAGTCAACATTAAGTGGGAGTATGAACAGTCGTCACAGTTACTTACCAAGCTTAACGCCTCTGGACTCAATATCCCACGAGAATTTGGTCCTGAGGTCACCGCCGGGATCACCGCCGGGCCGTCCTTTAGTCTCGGTTCCTGCTGTTGTTATGTCGCCAGTGGCTCCTGGGATCCGAAGGGTCTCTACCGGGCTTGATGCGGTTCCCGAGGAGCCTGAAACTGTGAAGGCGGATAATGAGGAAGACGAGAATGTAGATGAACGGAACGGACTATTGGCAGGGCCCCCGTTGAAAGTTGCGAAGACACGGAGGACGCTGGGGCGTGAGAGTGAAGAATTGCTTCGTGAGGTTGACTTGAATACTGATACGGAGGATTCTGCAAAGGCGAAGAAGAGAACTTGGGATGGCGAGGAGAGATGAGTGGATGGGGTTAAGATAGCTTCAGGTAAACAGTACTGAACAAAGTATAGCTTCATTTCTCTTGTTAGAGATACCCAACGGACCTTATTATTTATTGATAATTAAATACAATTCTTTCAGATGTAGCCTAAAGCTTACTGTTATCTATGAGTTGTAGTTATGTGATATCCATGTATTGTTAAGGCCCCTGTTACTTGTACCTGCGGTTCTTGAGGAGTTGTAACCGTGATTTACATGTGTTTTTGGCCGGGATTCTGCTGGATTCACAACAGGAAAGAAAAACTAATGGGTTATATTTAGAAAGTCATATGATTGATTAAATATGGGATGTGAGTGTGGTGATTTCATATATTGAGAGTGTATGCGTGTGGCTTTTGTGGCGTTCCAAAGTATATGCAAGAGGCCGACCAGATTGTATCACGAGCGGGAGGTCAAAATATATATTTATGTCTTGCTTGTGAATCATTATTTTCCCCCTCTAATTCTCTTCTGTTTGCATATTATCCGCTACTTACCATTTTATCTATCATTTCAACCGCAATGGATTTCGAAGATCTAGATGTCATCGACTTGTAGGTATCATCAGAACCCATCTATTCTACCTTACTAACATTCAGTAGAATCCTCCAAGAACAGAATGATGAGAGATTAAAGACACATAGCTTGGACAATCAGAGCACATGTATGCTGCGGTCTTTAAAACTCCGATTTGTACTATGTTATGAGTTGCCAGTTACGTGCATAGATACTGGCAGGACTTCTTATATGGATAATTGTATATACGCTCTCCAGATGTTTGCATCCCAGCACTCGCGTAGATGGCTAAGCTTGAGATTACAACAATATCTGCTAGCTGTAAAGTGGCCAGAATTGTCCCAGATTCACTTGATTGTAGGTACAATAACATGTTCCGATATCTCGATGTTAGTGACTAACTATGGTTTAGGAATCCACCCGACAAGAAACACCTTATGCCATTGGTCAGCATACATTAGTTCTTCCATTTAATGTCCATGACATGTATCTACCCAAAGTGAAACTTTGCGAGCTGTGCGAACTAAAGCTGTTAAGTATATTTGGATACCCACAAAAGGTGTTGGAGCGGGAAAGTTTGATTAATGCACCAAGCTGGATTTTGGACCCTCTTTCGAGTTTCTCTACCAACACCATCTGGCGGAAGAGTTTACCAGTTGTGATACCTCCTTCACTTTCTTTTCTTCACCATCATCTTGAACATGACAATGCCGAGCGCTTAATAATTGTCAAACATCCTGTCGGCATGTCTAGCCAGCGTTTCGACGGCCGCACCACTCTAGTTATTTGGGCCAACGAAGTAACACAGGAAGCATGGATGGTTATCGGACCTGATGCTGGAAAATCCGAGAAGATGGCTCGTAAGTTCTTTGAGAGGGCAAAGATAAGAAAACTTGTGCCAAAGATAGTAGCAGCGTGTTATGAAGATGTGGGCGGGACTGACGTGAAGGTCATTACGATTGAGACTAAGGCGGAAGAGACAGAGGTTAAAGGCGAGGCTGATGGGTTTATTGAGGAGTTGGAAGGAATTGCAAAGGCTGGTAGGGTTGGTGAAGTGAAGCAGACTACAGACATATCGGAACAGAAGAAGCCCAAGGATCAGCGACTGGAGGCGGATCTGTCAGAGGAATGGGAGGATATGATGCCTGGAGGGTTGTGCTAGACTTCTATCCGAGCTAACAATTATAGTACTCTTTTAAATTATGACAAGCTATTGATATGAAGAATAGTAAAAGATGTTCGTTGTGAGATATCTCTCGCGTACCTTGACCTTTGCTCCAAAGCTGTGTATCATGATAAATTCCTATCAGAAATGCCGCTCTGCTATGACTAGCAACTCATCTGAACAAATAAGTGCTTTACAAGTGAAGGTTTGGCTTAGTTTATAGGCCCAAGGGAAATATATATGTTGACAAGCTGCCATTGTCCTTTATTCTATTCCCAGAATATTGTGGGCGAGTTCATGTGGTACAAATTAAGTACTTGGTGGATCTGTGTAATGTTGGTCAGAAAGAACATGGCGCCAACTTTTCAGTCTCCCCAAAACAACCTTCTCAACTCACCGATACTGAAAAATAACAGAATAATACATAAATAAGCAACAACACTTCTAAGTTATCTATGTGTTTGGAATTTTATCATCATCTACTAATTCGGCATTTGGATAAGTACATCACTCAGCACTAGAGATTTGTGTAATCAAATTTTTATTGTCTCCTACTCCATGGTTACTTTTCTCGGTCCATTGATATTTCCTCCCACAGCTAAATACAAGTTGCCCCATTTCTGCGAGATCCTAAAAAAATATTACCTAAATATGACAACCGAGGGAAAAACATCATATTCTAGCAAAAGATCCGTCAACATGTAGAAAACATTGTTTTGTAGAAACTTTGGTCTATGAGAAAGGGGTTGGGACCTGAATATAATTCTCTGTTTGGCTGTTTCTTTGTCCCGTTATTAAGAAAAAAAAGACTTTATAACACTTGTTTACTCTGTGGGAGCGGATTAAAAAATTGATCTGAGGCGGACTTGAACCGCCGACCTTTTGTGTCCAAGCAACTTGAGTTACTGTTAGACAAACGTGATAACCAACTACACCATCAGACCTTGGATTGTTGAAAAGTACAATGGTATAGTGAATTATATATCTGGCCGAGAAGCTGGAATCCAAGTGCATCTAGACCATATGTAGACGTAAACCAATACAATCAATCAATCAATTGGAATCCAAGTGCAGCCGGTTTAGAGTACGCACTTAGCTTTGTAAAAGCTGGTTTGCCGACTGTTGTAGTGCAGACTAGAATACAGAGAATATAGTTGAGATTAAAACTTTACCATCAAATAGTTATTCTTAACTTTGTTGGGATTTTGCAAATATACGCTCCCCGTCATGCTTTCTCTTTCCACTAAAGTCGAACAGTGCTAGTGGTACCTGGAGGATGTCTTCTGCCGCTAGAAACTCTTAACACCGATACCCTTTTCCATGTATATATATATTTGTATGTCTCAATTCTGTTGTTACAAGGGTGGAATTCAACAAATGATAACGAGTAGACTCATGAAAATATGGGAGCTGAGCAAGGCTTCAAAGACCCCGTGTCTCCCGTTTGGTATACAGTCAAGTTTGTCGTCCAACTGGGCATAATTCTAATGGTGTAGATGGTGTAGATTATGTGGATGCTATTATTTGTAGGCAAAGGGAGACCAGTGCAATGGAGCTGAGGACACGCATCATAGATGATTATGTTATATCAAAATTTTTCTTGTGTAACAATACGTTTATGACCAAGTCTCACGCCAGAACTTCATGCTCTATCCAAATATTCTGTTGTTCTTTTTTTTTTTTTTTTTTTAATTTCTATCAACTTTTGGTATTCGGAAGTATCCATGAATTTCCAACTGATATAATACTACGGCTCTAGAATCTGGGCAGATGTCTCATAGACATACCGACCATACGGTGTCTGCAAGAAGTTGCAGTTAGTACGTAACGACAGCAGCTCTAATAGCAGATCCCGGACTCTAGTTGAGTATTTTTGGAGAAATGTAAATACACCAGGATCTAATCCAACGGCAACACAGATGGGAACTCCACTTGATTTATTTCCCCTGCTGCTGGTACGTAAATTCTGCTTCACCGTATGAGAACCATTTCCAGGAATAACAGCCAAACCACTTTTTCCGTGTTGTGCCACTCTCATAGACACCATGACACCTAAAACAGGTGTCCTTATCGTATTAAATCCAAGACTAGCGATGGCCTTATCGATCGATGCGCGAGCATCTTTCATCACCCTTTTGCCTAGTGTGTAATTCTCGTGGTTCTTTACCTGTACTAAGATGCATCCCATGTGGGCGGGAACAGTACTGGTAGGCGGTATCCAAACGGGCACAAGTATGTCAGCTCCAGGAGTACCAGTCGGTAGGAAACAAGCAGAGCAACTGGCGTAAAGATACAGTAAGTCACTCGGTGTTGGATAACGTGATTTCCCAGATGCTTGGAATTTGATGACCCGGTTGAAAAAGACCTTGCCACTTTGTACCAACTTGTTTCTTGGGAGCTTTTCTGCAACTGTTTTGTTGAGAAAGCTATTCAGAAAGTCGAGTAGGGGAATAGGCACCATTCCATCGACTCCGCGTGTCATCTTAGTACTGAGAATCAAACCCAGCCCTGTGACAATTTCTCCAATATCTCNTACGCTGACATAGCCCCACGCAAGTTGGCGACAAAAGTCTTTGAGTGCTTCTTCAAAGACACTGTTTTCTGTAGTAAGGTGATCTAAAGCGGCCAGTGAAAGGAGCGGGCTAATAGGCTGGCCAAGGTAAATTTTATCACGCTGGTCCGAGATACCACAGAGTGGATGCATCCAGCCAGAGACCATCCTGTTGCAGTATTCAGGATGCATGATATCAAAGCTAATAACATGTAGCAATAGAGCCAAGTATCTAACATCACTTATTAAGTGAATAGAGTTGTCAGTACTGCACGGGCGTGCGGCCTTGGGGTTCAGCTTTTGCCTGGCTAAACCATAAACATGATACAGGCGATAGCCTATAGATAGTTGGGCACCAAACATTGGATGGCCACACATTGCTACGGTCGTTGGCGATATATCAGGATTCTGCAAGTCAATGTCTTGAGGACAGAACACGCGGTATGTATAGAATTCAAAGAATGGTTGGAATAACTCTTTATCATCGTCCTGGAAGACCTTTAAACTTAAATCAAACATAGCGGGAGGGGAAAAGTTCGCAACTCGGGATGTTGTATCAAGAAGTAAGCCAAAGAGCCGGCGTTTACTCGATAGCCGTGACAAAGTCGTGCGAAGCGCACAGAATAGGGCGTTCTGACCGGCATCACTATGCCCGAGTAGCGCCCGAGCCTCATCAATAGCGATAATGACCCGATCACAGGGTTGGGTACCTGATGAGGTTGATGCAAACTCCCCGAGAAGAACATTACATTCTGTCTCAATCGTTTCCATGCTGATAGGACTCGTTGAATTTATCATAGAAGAGATGAGCTTTTTCAACCGAGTTTGAAAATTGGAAAACCTTTTCTCAATCTGCAGCTTCCAAAAGAGGCGTGCTGATATACCCATACGACTTGTACAATGAGCTAGAAGAATTTGAGTGTGAAGGCCCCTTTCCCAGCCAATCTCTAGCTCGGATCGAGTATGGGAATTCATATGGCTGTAAGGATCCGACACGGGTGTACGGGAAGGGTACCCGAGGTTGTAGGTACTACCGAATGATATATATACCACATAATTGTTGTGCTGAACTGCTAGCTGCTGCACAGCAAAGGACTTTCCTACCCCGGATGGCCCTACAATCGAAACATAAGGCGACAAGTAACGTGTCCGGTACTGATTCCACTCAGACTCACAACGATTGATGTGAGCCAAAAGACTAGCGCTGGTAGATACGGTTCCGTTATACTTTTCTTCGATTGAAAAGGCTCCGGCCGCATTGTTATGCTCAATCTGGGCCTCCTCGAGCATTTGGTGCAGCTTAGGAGTCATAGTTTGGGTATTTTGAATTTGATCGGAAGATTGTGCGAGGTATAATTCGATGATTGATTGGTTGTCGTGAAATAAATGCTTTGAAGATCTCATGGCTTCGTGACAGTCAATCATCTTCTCGAACCACGTGATAGCAAAATATTCTAGACGAAGGGCGCGAAATCTTAGGGATGGGTCCCATGGTAATATACTCCAGCCGGTGACGGCTAGGAGCTCCTCGTTAGAAGTGATATCCTCCCAAGAGCGAATGGATGTCATGTCGGGCTTTCTTGGTCTGGCGTGATTGAGGAATAGCTAGAGAAATGTTAGCGAAATGATAAATTGTTGAAGGCAGTCGAATGTTAATGTACACAAAATTCATTGAAGGCTTATCAGTACCGAGACAATAATAGAAGGGCAAGTAGAAGATCAAGTGTATTGTGATTGGAGTTTAATTGATGAAGAATAAGCTTAAGTAGGATTGTCACAAGTGAGGTAACCGTTAGGTTGGCATTTCGTGTAACAGCTGGTTGATAGATCACGTGTCTGACAACCAGGTGGCTACTTTCTCACTAGTACTGCCACCCAAACCTTGCTCTGGTATCCCTCTAGCCTTTTCACAATCCCATCAGAAAGGATGGACGACAGACACTCAACGATATATCAGCGCAGATAGTCAATCAGAGACGGAGAGACTCTTCATAATAATATCGCGTTCACAGGTAATGTAATTAGTGATAAACAACTTGATCATTAAAGTTTCAAGATGAGGAATAGCTTGAACTTGGTGGACTACTCAGGAGTAGTACTTACAGAGGGAAAGCGCCAACATAAAGAGAAGAGAAATGACATATTAATACCAGCCTATAATACTATGGAATATCTCACATATACAATAAATATATCATACAAGAGCCTGATAACTCATGAGAGGCCAACCATATATGTACTAGACCAACCAATACAACAACACAACACCGCTACTTTACTATGGTACACTATATATGTATATATATATATATATATATATATACCTTCGCATTTGAATGGCAATACTTCTTCGTTTTCATTGTTACAATAGCTGAACATTAGCCACGACTTTCGACACGAGTGGGAACTGACAGAGTGACTATCAATCATCTTCCAATTTAGATGCCTCAGAGCCCAACATTTTGACGCCATCGGTGACCAAAATTAGTGACCATTTGGATGAGAACTGTTGCTTGTTGGATGCATCTTATGCTCAAGTAACAGGCAATTTTCTCGGCCACTCATACTGGCTAGGCAATATTATTGCTATGGAAAGAAAGTAATTGATGTGATCGCTTGTATACCTTGGCATGATACGAACATACTGAGGTTGATATTTTCTGTCCTGAACTAGGAGATATAAAAGTCTGAATATGTGGTTGTCATTGCCAGTAACTCTTATTTTCTATAACTCTAACAGTTTGCCAGGTTGTGAAAACTCGGGTAACGAGATAAAACGCAGATGTGTTACATAAATAATGTTGTCTCTAGTCAACCTTTAACCAACGATCATCGCGAATAGCGCATTCAAAGAGCTTCCAGTTCACCTTATCATCTAAAATTAAGCCTTTAATCAAATTTCCAAAGAGTTTACTATCGGTCAGAGCCATTCAGAAGGATGTAGAAGCCCTAAGCAGACGGCATCGTCGTTTAATATATGATTGGCTTGATTAGTTTGTCTGTTATATTTGAGTAATTTTCCATTTCTAATGTAACTGCAATATACCAATGTCTGCCGTGTCACATATTACAAGACAGGAGACCATCCAATGTTTTACATTTGTGTGGTTCTGCGGCGGCGTGGCAGGTGCAACATTTTGGCAGTGTTCAAAACAGAATATATCTGGACAGAGGTTGGCCATGAATATAACTGAAGGCCGCACCACAAGCCCTTTCTTGTTCACAGGTTAAGTATTACCCTTAAAAGACTAAGCCTCCGCAATAGAAAACGGCATGTTCCACATCAATGACGGCCGAGACTTTAGGTGGGACTAGCAATGATTCGGATGTTACAATTAAACATCCTGGTAACAAAAGTGGGACTATAATATCACTAAGCTAACATTAAATACTTCCAAATGTAATATATATTAGATGGTAGCCAAGCTGGTTTTGGACTTTGATTCATTTACTTGGCTTGAATTAATTGAAAGATAAACATATTATTACTTTTTATTGGTTTTAACAACTAAGTTCCATCCTCTCCTTTATACAACCCGATAGCCATAAGAGGGTTATGGTCACGTTCTAGTGTTTCCCGCTTGCAGAAAACTCTTATATAGGTAGAACAGACGGCCTTATACTCCACCCGGTAGACACTTGTGGAAGCCCGGCGTCATATGCTCTTCGAGAGCTAGGTAGATATAAATTAATCAATCAATCAATAGGCCAGATCAGGCCTTTACTGTAGACAGGTTGGTTACAGCCAGCAACTACTTCCTCATAGTATCATAACCATAAATTTAGGTCGAAGACATAGGATTGACTTCTCATTGATTGAATACTTGATTCTTTATGTTAAAGAATTAGCCAATTTTGAGCATTCACTTGTCGAAGTTGGCGGAGAAAGAGGTTTCCCAACAACGGCACTTCTACCTCATGCGCGATGAACATAATATCGTGTAGTAGTAGCCAAAGGCTACTCTCGAAATATCTTACCATTTGCCAATGTTGCTATTGTTGATTTTAAACTCCATCCTAAATGTGGATCCCACAGAACTTGGGATCTATCACGAAGATTAGGAAGTTATATCAGATGGTAGTCCAGATACCTTCATGCATAACTGCCTTTGGCCAGAGTTACAATGTTACCCATTGATAGAGGTATACCAACGCTCACTCGCTATCATGTGCTTAGACTAAGTTGTCATGCTGAAATTAATTAATATGTTAACATTCTTTATTGCAGATAAATACATGAAAATCTGGATATATCCCAAACCCAATATGCCCAAACAAAATAACATCTAAAACTCATACACAGCCACCACCGACACCACTCTTTCTTTACTCCTTCCGCGCGAATCTTCCCAGAGCTGGCCCCAATTCTTCCTGCGCCACCTCCTTCCTCTTCATATTCTGCGCTTTTTGTTTCTCCCAAAGCTCCTCGACCTTCATTCTCTTGTCGTCGATGATACCCTGCTTCGCTACCTTTCTCAGATATCTCTTCATGGCACCATTCCTGCCTCTCATTCTGTTCTTCACATCCTCCTCGACTGCCTCCTTCCCCTTCTTCGCATCCAAATCCTTCTCCGCCCTTCTCAGCGCATCTGACCGCTTGTCCAGTTTTCCGATAAACGTAGGGTCCAGCGAGATCATCTCGGGCTGCAGCTTGTTGAGTAGGTTCTTGACTTCGGTCTCCTGTCTTTGTTTGACTGTCTCGTAGGGGTTGGCCTCCAGAGCATCGAAGTTGGCCTCGCCGGCACCAGGGACCAGAATCGACGAAAAGCCGCCAGAGTGACCGATACCAAGAACATCCTCGAATGGGCAGAAGCGAACGCGCTCGGCCTTTTGCCCAGCACCACCCCACGACATGTACGGTGCCTGCGCCTTATCAGTCTTCCATAGGTCCTTCCAGATAGACGCGCTGGTACCCCAGGACACTGCGGTCAATCCCGTATCGGAGATTGACAACGAGGATCCAGGTTGCCGGGTGGTGTAGCTGTGGATTTCCTTGTACATGCGGATATCCCAAACGCTCATCTTCATATCTTGTCCGGTGGAGACCATGTAATGGCCAGAGCGATCGACGGCGATGGCGCGGACGGGGCCTTGGTGAGCAAGGAGCTTAACGTGAGGGTCTTGTTGGTTGGGGGACCAGAGGGTGACAGTGCCGTTTTGGTGGCCGACGTGGAGGATGGCGTTCCAAGGGTTTTGGCGGAGGGCGGTGGGAGCTCCAAGGCGGGTAGGAATTTCGGAAACGATGTTACCGGTGGAGACATCTTGGTATTTGAGGAAACCGTTGGCAGACTGTAGAACAAAGATGCATTAGTACATGTACTCATATGTATCTTTCAGAGGTTGATTAAACTTACAGCTGAGGCCAAGAGGAAATGGTAGGGAAGGAACTCAAGGTTCGTCACGTCCTGATGTTTCCGCAGGCAGTGAATCTCCACACCATTGTGATCGTAGATGTAAGTGTACTTCTTTTGCGCCACAGCAAAATACTGGCTGTTGTGAAGCCATTTAACATCGCGCACCGTCTCGCCCAGCTGGATTTCACATCCCAACTTTCCTGCTCTCCAGTCGAACGTCGCAATGTGACCCTTGCGTCCAGCAATAAGCAGTTCCCGACCATTCCGGGTGTAGTCCATCTGGTAAGGACCCAACTGATCCAACTTCAAGTCAAACTTCTTAGACGCAGTTGCCGCGCCAGAAGCAGACGCAATGTCATCTTGTCTGACGTTGTAGGTGTGTTCCAGGTCATTCTCAATCTCCAAAAATCCACCCTGGTTCTCAAGCAGAATCTCAGCATCTTTGGCCTTGATAGCGGCAGCCTTGTACTTATGTTCGAAAGCGCCCAGATTGCGCTTCAGCTTCTTATCCTTAATATGAGAGACGTTGACCTTTTCGCCGGAGCCGTAAGTGCGCTTGGCTTCGAGGTGGCGCTTCTGTCGTATCCTGGCGGCCTTGGACTGAATAATCTGGTTTTGGGTGGGCTTGCGAGTGATTACGTTGCCGTTGGAATGGGTCTTGGTGGTCGGAACATCGACCGCTTCGGTGGTGTCGGCCATGGTGAGAGCGAGAGTCGGGAGTTGGGCGAAACAAGAGACGAGGATGTGGATTGCGACAGAATAATGCGATTAGAGACAAATTGAGATATAACAATGAGAACAAATAAAATGAATGACTTTTCAATGGCAATGATTCTTAGCCAGTGGATTCAACAAGCGCTAATGCAATTCAATAGATTTGGCATTCAAATTCAATATCTCCATCAACTCATCCAACACCGCGAAAAGTGCAATGGCTGCTAACCTAACTTTCCCAAAAATTTACACCCCCTGTCACTTTTCAAATTCCTTATCTTATCACTAGCACAAAGTTATCGATAAAGACCACTGAAAAAAAAAGTTCAACTAATGCAAGAACCCCGCCAAAACGGGCACTGAAAATGGCTGTTAAACTCCACTTTACACTGCATATGCCTGCCACTTAAATGCCAATTACCACTAAAAGTAGCAGAAAAAAAATAGCTGATGTCACTACAGAAGCAGAAACAGCGCCTGTGAGCACTTGCCTAAGAACCGCCGGAATCCATTACTATTAGCAGGACTGTACGCCGTACCCGATTTTTTCTTCAGTCGATCACGATCCTATATTGTCGAATTTGCTAGTGAAAACAATAGTATCTTGGGGACAGCTGAAGGGATATCTTGTTTTCTACCTGTGCTTATACGTTGAATACCTCCTCTTCGTTCTTACGAAATCAAAGTGGCGTCCATTCCGATAAGATCTAAAGGCTCCGGCCGTAATAACAACACCATGAGCCACTCCCACCGTCCATCCGCCAATAATGCGCCTAAGCCTTTCAAGTCCAAGAAGGCTACAAAGGGTGCCCTCCGTGAGGCTGCTAAGGGTAAGAAACATTTATTTTGACATCCGCCCCGGATCCCGTGTTCCCGGTGACTCCCGGGCTCCACTCCGGATACTAATGTCCGTATCTTGTTACTAACAAGCCGTAATTTGCCTTTAGGCCGTGTAACTGAGTTTGCTCGCAGAACCCCCCACCAGCACGTCATGTCTAAGCTCGAGCGCAAGAACCAAGCCCGCCAGCGCCAACAAGCCAAGCGCAAGGAGCACCTTCAAGAGACCCACGTTTTCAGCGGCCCCGCCGGTGCCCCCCGTGTCGTTGCCGTAGTCCCTCTTTGCGTTGACACCGATGCCCGTTCTGCTGTTCAGAAACTCAATGAAAGTCTGGATATCCCTACTACCTTCACTGATGGCCCCATCTACACCCCCGTCGACCGCTTCAAGCAGAGATTGCAATACGTCCCCGTTGCCCGGAATCTGGATGCATGCTTGAACGCTACCCGCGTTGCCGACTTTGTTATTGTCCTCCTCTCTGCTGGCGAGGAGGTCGACCACCTTGGTGAGCTTATGCTCCGCTCCATTGAGAGCCAGGGTCTGTCCACTCTCTTCACTGCCGTGGAGGGCCTGGAGAACATTGAGCCCGCCAAGCAGCGCACTAGTATTCTTGCCTCCCTGAAATCCTACATCACCCATTTCCACCCCGAGCAAGAGAAGATCTTCAGTCTCGATAGCCGTGTCGACTCCGCCAACCTCATGCGCGCTCTCTGCAACACCACCCCCAAGGGTGTTAAATGGAGAGACGAGCGCAGTTGGATGCTTCTGGAGGATGTCAAGTTTCCCGAGGGTGCTGACGGCCTGACTGCTGTCACCGGTGTTGTCCGTGGTAAGGGCCTCCAGGCTGACCGTCTGGTCCAAGTTGGTGACTGGGGTACTTTCCAGATTGAGAAGATTGTTCGGTCACCGCTTGCTATTCACAAGCGCAAGACTGGTGAAGATTTAGAGGGTGATGAGGAGCTTCTTCAGATTGCTTCGGCTGAGCGTGATACTCTTGACCAGCTGGCGCCAGAAGAGATTGCCATGGAGGGTGATGAAGATATGGAGGGTGAGGCTGAGCAGAAGAAGGGTGTTCTGCTGGACGACCATCATTATTTCTCTGAAGATGAGCACGAGGCCTACACTATTAAGAAGCGTGTTCCTAAGGGTACCTCCAAGTACCAGTCTGCCTGGTTCCTTGAGGATAACGTCGATGAGGACTCCGGTTCCGATATGGAGGACATGGAGATCGAAGACGAGGACGAGGACTCTTCTAGCGACAATGAGTCCGTTGCTGCCCCCGAAGATGGCATCGAGGGCCGCGCTGAGCCCGCCATGACAGAGGGTGCTCCTTCCGAGTACCCCGGCGACGACACTATGGAAGAGCCCACCGAAGAGCAAGATGCTGAACAGCTTGCTGCCTACCGCAGGCTCAAGAAGACTGAGGTCGAGGATGACAGACAGTTCCCCGATGAAATCGAGCTTGGCCCCCATGTCTCTGCGCGTGAGCGTCTCGCCCGTTACCGTGGTCTCAAGAGTCTGCGGACCTCTGAGTGGGTTGAAGACGAGGATAAGGCTCACGAGCCTGAAGACTGGCGCCGTCTTCTCCGTATCTCTGATTATCAGGGTACCCGTGCTCGCGTCACCCGCGAGATGCTTGTTGGTGGTGTTACCCCCGGAACCCGTGTCACTGTCTACCTCCGCGGTACAGTCCCCGCCCACGTTCTCTCCGTGTCCCCCGCGGCTCTCCAGCCCGTCACCATGATCTCCCTTCTTCGTCACGAGCACAAGCAGACGGTCGTCAACATGATTATTAACCTCAGCTCCGACTACCCTGGCGCTATCAAGGCCAAGGATGAGCTCATTTGCCAGATTGGTGCCCGCCGCTTCGTCATCAACCCGCTCTTCTCTCACCCAGGCAACACCCCCAACAACGTCCACAAGTACTGCCGCTACCTTCACCCCGGGCAAAGCGCTGTCGCCACCTTCATGGCCCCCGTCACCTGGGGTCCTGTCCCTGCCCTTTTCTTCAAGCGCACTGATGGCACCGTCGCCGAGTCCGCCGCTATGGTTGGGTCTCCTTCCGCTGCCGGCCTCACTCTCATTGCCACTGGTACCGCGCTTCCCCCTTCGACCAGCCGTGTCATTGCCAAGCGTGTCATCCTCACTGGTCACCCCTTCCATATTCACAAGCGTGTCGTTACGATCCGTTACATGTTCTTCAGCAAGGAAGATGTCGACTGGTTCAAGGCTTTGCCTCTGTGGACTAAGCGTGGTCGCACTGGTTTCATCAAGGAGACGCTGGGTACTCATGGATACTTCAAGGCGACCTTTGATGCGAAGATCAACCCGCAGGATTCCGTGGGTGTCAGTTTGTATAAGCGGGTGTTCCCCAGAAAAGCGACTCTGTTGTCGGGGCCACTGTCGGGTGCTGTGGAGGCGGCTGTTGATGGTGATGCTATGGAGGAGTAAGGAGATTGCGTAAAATGGATACCACACATGAGATTTTCTTTTTATATGGGACGGAAGACAAAAGTTTGAGAGGGAATCTACTACATTAAGGTTCTTTTGAGGGTTCATTATTTGATTTATACTGGTTTTTTCTTTTTTTATTTAGTCATGATTTGTTTGGTTTATATTAGTGTTGGGCTATTTGTTTGTCTTAAATTCGAAACATCTTCACAATTAATTCTCCAGCATGTCGAGTCACATGACACATCATAATGTCGTGATATTTTGTTTATGTATTAATTTCAGCAGACCCTCCAGTCCCCCGTTTACTCAGATACGGTGGGAGTAGGGCCGCCATTCTTGCGCGCAACATCCTCAGCCCCGCTCGACTTCCAGGCACTCAGAATCAGGTTGACAATGTCATCAACAGCAACATCCTTCTTGACCTGCGCAAAGATGGTTGGCCCACCCTCTCTCATTAACCGCGCATCCCGTTCCATAACTCCCAAGTCAGCACCAATGATCTCCGCCAGATCAGTCTTATTCACAATAAGCAAGTCGCTCTGGGTTATACCAGGGCCGCCCTTCCGCGGAATCTTATCACCACCCGACACATCAATAACATAGATGATGAAATCTGCCAACTCCCGCGAATAGTTGGCCGCCAGGTTATCACCACCCGACTCAATCAGCAGCAAATCAGTGCCAAATTCGCCGTGAAGGTCTTCGAGGGCACCGAGGTTGAGAGAGATGTCTTCGCGGACCGCAGCATGAGGACAGCCACCGGTCTCAATGGCACGGATACGGGGGGCAGGGAGGGCGCCGTGGCGGGTGAGGAATTCGGCGTCTTCACGAGTGAAGATGTCGTTAGTAACGGCGGCGATATTGTACTTGGTACGGAGCTTCTTGCAAAGGGCGAGCATCAAGGCGGTCTTTCCAGAGCCGACAGGACTAGAGGGAGCAGAAATCCATAGTTAGTAACTGAACGAATAACCGGTTTATCAGTGCAGTGGACAGGGACATGGAAGCTTACCCTCCGATACCGACGGTGAAAGCACGGTCATTCCAGTTGCGGCCTTCAACGATGGGCATTTCGCGAGCGAGATAGCTGCCAGGGCCATCGAGAACCTCGTGGGAGTGGCCGTGTTCCTGGGCGTTAAAGCCGCCCTCGTGAGAGTGGGAGTGGCCGGCGGTAGCGTGATCGTGAGAGTGCGGGGCAGACATTGCGAAGTTGCTGTGGGGAATCAAAAGAGTAAGAAACAGGTATTTTTTTTTTCACGGGAGGAAGAAAAAAGAAGGAAAGAAAATGAAGAATCACTAGTCACCTTAATGGCTTCGCCTAAATCTCTCGGTAGCAGATTCGTGATTTTTAGCAATATATTACGACTAATGACTTCCGTATCCATTCAACACTCCGATCTCCGTATGCTCCTTCTTCCACTCCAATTACACCATGTAGCGGCTCTTACTCATAATGGAAAGAGCGCCCGAATCATTCGTTATCGATAGCAATGGTGGCAGCCGGATTGTAGTAAGCATCAGTAGCAAATCCGACGCAGGGTCCGAACTTCCCAGAATATGTACACGCTAAGAACTCTTTTACTCGATTAGGTTTTATCACTGCCAATATCAGTATCCATGGAGTACCTATCATGGACAATTTTGATCTGGCCAGTGCCCTTAGGGATGCCAATATAAGCAGAGCGTGAGATGAGGTGTGCTAGTGATAGGGTTCTAGAGGTGAAGTTAGTTGTGCTAGCCTTAGGGTGGGGTAGACAGTACAGCTGATCCTGGTTGTAGAATCCCTCATGGACGAATAGGCTGGATTTGTGGAATCCCCCACTTGTTCGCAGGTTCTTAAGCGAAGATGGGTGAGCTGCTTTCAACAAACCAATTGGGTGGATGGCCGAGTGGTTAAGGCGTTGTGTTCAAGTCTACTTGGGCTTACTCCCGAAAAGGGTTCCACAATTCCGCAAGGATCGCGCGTTCGAATCGCGTTCCACTCATCATTTATTTTTGGTATCTTTTTTAGCATTGAGCCTATTCTGTCTTTGGGCCGGTTAGTCAGTCGGTCTTTTTGGGTGAGATTCATGGTCTTGAAACGTCATGTTTCCATTAGCTCACGGTTATGTTCTAAGTGGAACATAGCGGCCATGTTTGTGTTTGTTCCAATTCATCCCATCTTAACTCTTGTGAAACCCAACATACTGCTTCATTACACACCTGAATCCGGCTGTTGATACTCTTCCGTGAACACGAACAAGCGGTTTCCAGGATATGCTGTTTCTTCCGTTCGCTTCCAAATGTTCACCAGGGCAAACTAATCACATAGATGCCATTCAGGACCATTGACAAATGGAGAGTGGCAGTCAACAAGCAAACATGGTCGGAGCTATATATCACCCGACTTGGTGGCAGCTCATTCTTGGGTTTTTCCTTCTACCCCTCCAAGCTTCTTTTGACAGGACCATAAGAAAGTCTGTTTCAATATGGCCTGGCCATCATGGACTGCCCGTCATCCTACGGACTATGTCCCATATCATCCTTGGGCTTATGGCCCCCACCCTTCACCTCCCCGTCCCAACTACAACTATTACGCCTATCATTCCACTACTGCTCATCCCGGCTACTACCCCGAATTTTATATCCCGCCACCCCCACCCCCGGCTGTGGAAGGTAACCACCCCTCTCAATATCGGTGGTATCAGGCTCCGCCGAATAGTTATGCGAATACCACTACAGCAGCCGCTGTTTCTGGGACTAACACAGCTGCTACTGCTACTGCTACTGCTACTGCTAGCTCGAAGATCGGATCGATATGTCCTACCTGCAACCCCGTAACATACGCTTGTGGCTGTCGTTCTACTCAGGCGTGCGCTTGCGACGATCAAAGTACCATTTCCAGCTGTTCCTGCGCCGAAAGATCGGATATAAACACGCCTTCCACTTCTCCTTCACCCCCATCATCAACTGAGACCGGCTCTTGCCACACCAGGCGAAGCATCCCTCCCCTAGTTCCCAATATCCCCGGCCTCCTTAACTACAATCCAAATCTCGTAACCATTCGCATTCGCAAGATTGATCATCTAGTTCTTCGGCCTCTCCTTCTTAGGCATATGCCTAGTCTTCAAAATTTTCAGGCAAACCTTCAGTTTATTGAAGCCCGCCAAATTATTTCAGAGCAGATTATTCGGTTCTTCCCTGGGAACCTGAGGCGTAATATCCCGGGCATGGGCACTGATCTTCTCGATGCGGCCTTGGGCTATCTGGTACGACACCTTGAGAGTATCACAAGAACGGGGAGAGAGTCATCTTTGATGGAAACCTTAGGTTGGAGGGTCACTCACGGACCAAGGGTGAACTATATGGCGCATTCCATGTTGGAGATTGCAGTGGCCATGGGCTTGATTATGGACCTCAAGAGGGGAGTCGGTTGCTCGGATGAGTTGGCGGAGGACATCATGGAAGTATTGGGATGGCTAGGCAAGATTTTGAGAAGATTTACTACGGCGCAACAAGGACTTATGGGACAGTTGATGGTGACGTTTGCGAGGGTTTATCGGGCCAGTACCAAGGGGAGGCGTGTCTTGAGGTCACTTTGGGGTTTGTTGGGGGATGATGAGATGAAGAAGTTGTGGAGACACGTAAACTCGATGATGACTACTAGGCAGCCGCAGATTTCTGATGGGAGAAGAGACCCTATCCACATGTTTAGGGAGGCCATTGAGACGATGGTACCGGGGACGGCTTGTCTCCCAACTAGATAGATAGGGTTTTGTGCGTGTAAGTCATAGGGTTAGTTTTAACTATGGTAAACTTCTTAATCTTTGATGGCTGCAAAGTTTTACAAATAATAAACGGTGCAAACAATAATTATTCTTTGCCTATATTAAATATACCCTGCTGAAGCCTACGCAATAGCCCATCCAGCAATGTCAATCTATATCTTGAACATTTGACAACTCCTTAATAAGACAACATCCTAATTTCAATCGTAGCTCGTCATGCAAGAACCTACTGACAGTGAGCCCGTCTCAAATATATTGCCTCATGTATAACCCAGCCCACATCACTACACGATCCAATAGACGTGCATCGCCAGATTTACCCCCCTTAACTGCCTATCACATCCCAACTACCAACTGAATATTGACCGTCTTAATATATAATTAATGCATAACAAACGGCCATCAGGTCGCACTAGACGCAGATGCGGTGTTGTAACCGGTAATGACGATATAGTGCCCATGATCTATGGGAATTGCAGCCAATCTGGGCCTGTTCTGCATCATAACGTCATAGAAATTGATGCATGTGCCTAATGAGAGCTGAGATCCCGATTGCTGCGTTGGCACTGACTTGAAAGCCAATTGGACTTTGGCTACGATGAAATGGTAGTAAAAACCCAGGCATCCAAGTGGAAGGAGCTAAATGTGGGAAGGACGATAAAAGGGTAATTGCTATATCCTGGTCCGGACACTGCATTCTTGGAAGTAGTCACTGCAAGGTAGGTACCACGAGATTTGAGAAGAATATGGTTGAGGTAGTTATTGGAATGTGGCCGAGATATATCGATATCTGGCAGATGAAAAATCTAAGAGGCCATCTTAATGAACTATATTTGGTTTGCTTCATCGAGAATGATAGCCGCAAATCTGCCTACCTTCAGGCTTCGATATCTCCTCATGCTGAATCTGGTGCCGCCAAGACCTTTGCATTCATTCCCTAAAGCCTTTACTCTACGCCTTGTGGAAATGTCTGCATTCTTGTACATGGTTTTCTGCAAGTCCTTCTACGATTTTGATTCCTTCACATACTTGCTAATGCAAAGTGGCATATCCCTGTCTTTTTAGGAATTGAGTTAATCCTTTATTGCACTTTGAGCAGCCCTCAATGATTTCTTCCATACCATAGTCATGGTTTGGCTGCAACTCTTGGTAAAGGTGCCAGTATCTCGCGTCCCAATTTTTGCCAACTCGCCTCGTATCTATCACAACGACAAGTCATAATAGTGACAAGAACCAGGCCTATGTCCCCTAAATCAAACCGACTACCCCGTCCGAGCACCCACCATGATAGCCTCCGCTTCCTCCTCGCCCACTCCATCGGATCACCAGAAATAATTGAGTAGTCGATCACTCACCGAGAAACTCCAAGTCCATCTGGAATTTACATAAATTGAATGATAATCCTTCGATAAATCATCAATATTTTTGGTCCTACCCTTACGTCTAACATCTGTCGATCTGGAAACCGCCGTCCTTGCATCCCGCGATCGCAGTCGCAGTCGTGGCCACAGCGGCATCCCTCGCCACAACAGTCTTTAGGACCGTTGCGATCCCGGTGATAAATGGGTTAGCAGTTGGTGTTCTGGCTGAGCGATACTAGCGGTGCTCAGTGGTCTCCATATCTACACCGGAGAGAGTAGGTAGGCAAAATGCCTAGACGAGGATATCAGGAACAGGCTTTGTAGCTAGCAACAGAGACTTCACAGGAACAAGTAGTCAGCTTCTGTTGGTTCAAGAGGCTCCTTACGATGTGAGTGACAAATTGTCTAAAAGAAGGCGATCGAGCTGTACCCCTGGCCACAGGAGACAGGGGACCTAGTCTCTTATGGTATCGTTGGGCAGCGGCGGGAATTCCAGGGCGCCGAGTAAGGTGGGGAGTGTGCTTGGGCAGTTGTTGAAGACAGCTGAGGAATGAATGGAATAGCTATGGAGGAAACCAGTGACAATATCACGGGAACTTAGGACGGAGTCCGGAGTCACAATACTGCTGAGAATAGTAGATTACCTCTAATGTTGTCGCGTCGCGCAGCTCGAGTAGCACCTGAAGTACCAACAAGGGCTCCTAGTCCTCAGATTATTGGGTCTAGAACCCCAACAGAAGCCCCTGGGTCGCCATAAAGAATATTTGTTTGTTGTTAGGCCGTTCAGAGCAACTTTAGTGGCCACATCCCGAGACCCATTGTCCGCTGTAGCTGTAGGTCTGGTCCATAGCTAAAGCCAAAAGGACGATGACCCAAAAGATCAACAACACATAGAGGCCTTGCAGGATGGGGCGGCGCCTACTCCTGATTTTTGACCTACCATTATTAGTTGAAGTGGTAGTATTGGCCAGGGTCGAGGTTCTCCTTCTATTTTTACAGCTTCCCCGTCTGTCGCACATTCTTTGCTGACTTTTACTTAACTTCTTCCATCTGCACTAGCCTCTGTCAGATCATCGCACCCTTTTGCTGCCATTAGCAGTAGTCGTGGAAAGAACTCTACGACGACGACAACACCTTTTGTTGCCTCATATAGTTCTTTGCATAGGACTTCCCAAGTCGTCTACGACACCTTCGTCGCCTTCATTGAGATTTGTCTCTGTTGTGGCTCATCTCAAAAATAATCGTTGGTTCAAAATCTCGGGCTCCCGCTTGCTTCACCGGCTCTTCGTCGCTTAGATTGTTGCTCAACCTTCCCCGATCCTCCGCGACTACTAAACACGCCCATCTAAAAGCTTTCATCTTTGCTTCCACCTTACACCTGCCACGATGTCCTCCCATCATGTCGACCACGGGATGCCCTCCCCCGAGAGCCTTCCTCCTATGACTAGCACATCCCCCAAGCCTGAACCATCCGTCATGTCCGCGATGCCCACCAGCATCAACGAGAGCGTCCCCCGCCAAATCGAGAACGTCGCTTACCACACGCGCTCACCGCCTCTTTCCGCTGCTACGGCCAACGGGGCTCCTCAGGATCCATACTACCAACACCAGGCCTACCCCACTGCTGCATCCCCGTCCGCCAGAAACCACACTCCTGGTTACGTGTCGCCGCATGTTCAAAACCATGAGTCGCCCCAAGACACTCTAGCCGCGGCTATTGCCTCCGGAACAGCCGCCGCTGTTGAGGATGCCAGGGTTCTTCACAGCGCGCAGCCCTCTCCAGTTCCACAATCCACTGAGCCAGCCGTGAGCAACCGCCAGGCCTCGCCCCGCGGTGACAATGTGGACTATAGCCAACATGGTCCCACAAGCCCCCAAGCTGCTCGTGGCCTCCCCTCTCAGCAGTACCCGTATCCTTTGCAGAACACCGGGCCGTACCAGAGCCCATACCCTCCAGGATACTACCCGCCGTACAACCAGCTCCCCGGAGCAGGACCAGCACCCGGCCCCCAAGGACAATACCCCATGCCACCCAACATGTACTACGGCGGTGCTCCGTGGCCTGGATACCCAGGGCATCAAACACCGCAGCCGCAGCCGCAACAGCAACAATCCGGCGTGTACCCCGACCACCACCAACAACACTTGAAGATTGCAGAGAAAAAGAAATCCAAGACGTATTTTACTGACGACCGCTACGACATCGCCAATCTCCGGAAGCAAACACGGTTTGAACTCTCATCTTACATGGGAACCGTCACCCGAGCGGCCCGCATGTCCGCCACAGAAGCCGGCTTTGACCCTGAGATCCTCGACAAGCTCGCCAAACGGCAAAAAATCGTCCTCGATAACCTTGCCGTGCTCAAACAACATCTCACGGACGTCATGGTCTCGTCGGAAAAGTGCCGATGGCGCTCGTGGATTACCGGCCTTGTTGTGTGGGTTCCCCGGCTCTTCCCCCTAGTCTTGACGCTTGTGTTTCAGCTGGTGCTAACGATGCCGCTCCCGTTTCTGACGGGGTGGAAGTGGAATAGGGGCTCGATTATTCCGATTATCAAGGGGATTTTCCGCCGGTTGGCTAAGGGGAATCCCGAGAAGTACGGTGGTATTCTGGCGGCGAATAGCACCGAGTATGCGTTTAAGCGAAGCAAGACACTGACGGATTATCTGAAGGCGAGTGTCTTTGGGCGGAGGGGGCTGGCAGGGTTGGCGATGTTTGTGTTTGCCGTGTTGTATGTTTTCCAGAATGAGGTGTTGGTTCGTGTGGCGAGAACGATGCTTAAGCGGGTTGATAAGGTGATGGCGAGAGTTAGCAGACGGGGAACTTTGAAAGAAGATGATCTTGATGTTATGGATGGCTGGAGATGGAGGGTTATTTCTTGGGCGGCTTGAGGTCTTTTTTTATCGGGTCAGTAAAGA
This sequence comes from Catunica adiposa, assembly GCA_001640685.1. Classification (NCBI taxonomy): domain Eukaryota; kingdom Fungi; phylum Ascomycota; class Sordariomycetes; order Microascales; family Ceratocystidaceae; genus Catunica; species Catunica adiposa. The sequence continues at coordinate 38,722 of LXGU01000191.1, forward strand.
ACAGTCTGATCCAAAGATATGCTCGGTTTACGATTCACGATCATGCTTATTTATGCTGTTTGTTTTGGTATCTAGTAGTGATGTTCGCTACTATATTCATCGTGGTTATGCAAGAAAATACATTTATTTATTGAAATTATATCACGTGATAATTTATATCTTGTTAGTCTTAGGGAAGGAGCTTCTCGCTATTGTTCATGGAGCTCCTTCCCCGATATGACCAACACGTGATTATCTGGGGCTCTAGAACAAGGCCCTGAGCTTCTAGAACATGAAAAATAAATTCGTGTTGTGTGACGTCACAGACGAAGACTGCTGGAAGTGTATTTTAGAGTTAAAATATAAAGTAAATAGATTACACTAAGTATTACCTGATTTCATCCACCACTTTTTTAATTTGCATCTTCCTAGTCAGTGGGGTTTTCATGATGCGTTGGCAAGCGGGGAGATGGCCCAGGGTTTTGCCGGATAACTCCATACCAATGGTTTCCGATCTCAACATAGGACGTTGGAACTTGTAATTTTCATCACATACTTTACATTTTTGTTTCTTTCATCTTTGAACAACAACCGCGATCTACAAAGCATAACGAGTATGGCTGAACTCACTACTCCCACCAAGCGCAAGTTCCAAGAGGACGTTGGAGAGACCGCCGGTCGTGGAGACAATGATGACTTTGATTTTGTTCTCCCAGACCCCGAGTTGTTTAGCACAGACAGGCGGTTTGCTAGTCTCTACAAGACGGAAGTTGATTTTCAAGAGCTGGCGGCCCAAGATGAAGATTTTGCTAGACAGTGAGTATATCAAGGGTTATATTTAGGGTTTATAGCTAACTTTGGTGATAGTTTGAAGAAAGGAACAATTGATTTTCAAGCCGCAGATGCTGTGTTACAGTTAACCAAGTCTCTTCTTCGGAGAGACTTTGATCTTAAGATTGAGATGCCTACTGACAGATTATGTCCCATGGTGAGACGAACTTCAAGCCACCCTGATGCATGGACACCTTGACTGACAAGACCCAGGTTCACAACCGTCACAATTACATACTGTGGATCAAATCTCTGCTTGATTCCTCTTTACCATCATCTTACCCCCAAACTGCCATCAAAGGACTGGACATTGGCACCGGTGCCTCCGCAATTTATCCCCTACTTGCCTGCCGTCAGCGCCCATGGACGTTCATTGCCTCGGACATTGACCCCACCAACATCTCATCTGCTACCGCCAACATCGCTCTCAACAACCTTTCATCTAGGATATCAGTTGTTTCTAGAAATCCTGAGGACCGTCTTATTGAATTAGAGGGTCTTGGAGCTCTTGATGGCTTGACATTTTGCATGACAAACCCGCCATTTTACGAATCACAAGACGACCTTGATTCATGTGCCGCGGGAAAAGAAAAGCCGCCGCCTACGGCGTGTACGGGATCCCCAGTTGAAATGGTGACTCCTGGTGGAGAGGTTGCTTTTGCTATGAGGATACTAGAAGACTCCTTGATCTTAAAAGAAAAGGTCATGTGGTACACAACCATGTTTGGGAAATTAGGAAGCGTTGAGAAATTGGTAGAAAGGTTACGCAAGGAAAATATTGGCAACTATGCCATTGGGGAGTTACGGCAAGGGACAAGGACTAAGAGATGGGTGGTGGGATGGTCGTTTGCGAAGGGGCGGCCGGCGGATTCGGTGGCGAGGGGGGCGGGTGGGGCGGCGATAAGGAGGTTCTTGCCGATGAGTCCAGAGGTGACGTTGGCGAAATTTGATGTTAGTGAGCAAGATCGGTTCCGGGCTGTGACAAAGGCGATTAGAGGCGCACTTGAACGCTTAGATTTGGAGGCGTATAAGTGGGATGTCGAGGGTTTGAGATGGCGAGGGTTTGTTAGTGAAAATGTTTGGGGGCGGTCGTATAGAAGGCGGAAAGAACAAGAGGTAAAGGGTGGAGTTGCTGTGGAGAGGAGAAGTCCAGATGTACCGTTTGGGTTCCTGGTGAGCGTCGATGTTGGGGTTGAAGAGGTAGAGGTTAAAGTCAGGTGGACTGAAGGGTTTGATGGGAACGTCTTTGTTAGTTTCCAAGGCTTCATTACGAAGGCGCTATCTGAGATTCAAATCGAAGAAATAGTGTGAATGCAGAATGCAGAATATAATTATTACTGATTTTTTAATAGAGAATAATAAGCCATAATATCAAAAATAGAGTTACTTTTTTTTTATCTTTCGCTATTATTTGATTAACTAACCGACCACTCAAAGGATGATGGCCACAGCACCCATAGCAATGACACCGACAACACCTCCAAGCAACGATCTCTCAATCCCCTCACTCCCGCTAGAAGCCTGACCCCCAGAGGATCCGCCATCTGTAGCAGGAGTCTGCACTGAGCTTCTCGACGACGTGGTCGTCGTCCTTGTACTCGATGAAGAAGTCGGCAAACTCGTCGTTGACGTCAACGAATCATCACCTAACGTCTCTGTCGACACCACATCCGAAGTCAAGTTCTCATTATCGGTATCATCATCTCCCACCGTCGTCTGAGTCGCAGCAGCCGTAGCACTAAATCTAGAAGTTTGACTAGCCCCCTGTTCCAGAGTAGTCAAAGGAATAGTCTTGCTAACACTAGAAGACAAAACACTCGTTTGGCTCTCTGAATCTGTATTACCCCCACCGAAACTAGTGGCTTTCCCTGTAGCAAAAATGTCGCCACCCTTAGTGCTCAGAACACCGTCAGATCCGTAAAATGCCGTACATTTGGCGTTAGAACAGCAGACAGTATCGCCGGTTGAGTATAGTCTGTAGCAGTTATTGCCATTGGAGCAGTAGCTACCGTTGGAACAACATTGGGAACTGGGTTTGTCAGGCATGCAGCCATCCAGGCCGCAGCAGAGGTAGCCCGGCCTGCATGTTCCGTAGTTACAACATTTTCCGCCGATCTGGGCGCAGTAGCCGTTGCTACAGCAGTTTTTGTTTGTAGGGCAACAGAAGATGGAGCCTGTAAAATGGAGGTGATGTGTTAGGTTATTTTATATTAAAAACAAACTAAGAATAATAGTTTATGTGCAAGTACTTACTGGGGCACAAGCCATACCCGGGGCTGCAAGTTATTGCTCTGCCGTTGTTTTGGAAATCCCGGGCCTCGGCGATGAGGTTGCGGGCTCGGACCTTCTGACCAGCGGCAGATATCTTTTCGGACTTGAGGACGTTGGCAAGATTCTCGGGGCTAGGGGTGATTATGGGGTCCGCTGGGCTGGCGGAAACACCCGAGATAACAAGGGTTGCCAAAGCTAAAATAGCACGAGGAAGCATGATGAGTTCTATCACGGTTAGGCGCCAGAGAGGTAGAGATATAGAGGATAGACTTCATATTGTCTGGATGGTGGATGGGTATGGGCTTATATATAAAAAGTCTTATCAGCATCTTATTCACATATCCAGTTTAGCATCATTTCTGTAAAGCGGTATAGCCTGATATCTACGGGGCCCAAGTTATCTCCAGATTGGCATCGCCCGATGCCTTAACAATAAGCAAATGGTTCATGTGATTCCAGATCTACAGTTCGTTTTCTCGGCGATGGGATGCAGAGTTGCTCATCTTCCCAAATAACCAAGGCAATTTCTAGGCTTGGCGACTTGAGGTGATTGGCTTCGATTTATCGTGGGATCAATTGGGTTCATCCTATAGTCTGATTTGATGATAGTGGTGTAAGTCAAAATCAGGCTCTAGTATTGGGTTCAACAATGCCCAGCTCGCATCATAATTCCCCACTCATCGCAGATTGCAACCAAACTCTCTACCTCAGCCGGGCGATTTCTCATTGCCCGATTACATCCCAAACTCCTCACTAATGCATTCTCCCCAAATCCATAAGCCCCCCAGATGAACCAAGATAGTCCATGTAGCTTGTTCACGTCAGCAATGAAATCCTTCAGATGTCACAGGCTCGGTAAGCTTAATCTGGTAACGTTATTTCTGATACAGTGCTGATCCTATGAATTTTATTCTAATAAGACGTAGATGTCTGTGCAACCGTAGTCCTCAGGAAAACCCTTAGTTATTCGGGATAACCCACATGCGTGTAAGTAAGATACTCTTCTCGGAAATACTCCACTTTTGTATAATCGGACCTCCGGTTGACCCACTTTTATTGATGTCGAGTACTTGCCCGACTTAGATTTGAGCGAGATATTTGCTACAGAGTCTAATTATTAAGTCACATTCAATTTAAGGACCTCAACCTTAATCCCCTGTTTGTTAATATCTTGCTTTATCTTTTGTCACAATTTGTATTTCTACACAAGCCTGGAGACGTCCTGCAGTTACAAGATCTCCCACCAACGCACATAATGTTGGTTGTTTCTACTGAGCAGCCCGGAAGGGTTCTGTTGACCGGTAAGTGCCGCGCAACCCATGGCATATTCATAACTAACTCAATTTAGGTGCTTCCGGCATGATTGCTTCGCACATTCTCGACCGACTTCTTCAAGATGGGTAAGAATTCACGATCCATCGATGAGCCAGAACTAGCTGACTCTTTATAAGATATCCCGTAACGATTACTGTCCGCACCGAAGAAAAGGCCAAAGCTGTTATCGCCGCCCTGCCTACCAATCAACAGCAACACGTCGACTATGCTATAGTTCCTGATGTTGCCAAACCCAACGCCTTCGATGAAGCCATCACCAAGCATCAATTCTGGGCTATAGTCCACACAGCCATGCCGTATAGCACCACCTGCACAAATCCCCAGGCTGACTTTATTGATCCAGCAATCAACGGGGTTACGGGGATTCTGAAAGCAGCTAAGTCGGCGCCAACGGTTAGAAAGGTCGCATTGACAAGTTCGACAGCGGCGATGTTTTCTATTCGGAGGCATCATCAGGAGAAGTTCCATTATACAGAGAAGTCGTTTTCTCCGCTGTCAATGGATGATGTAAACGAGAATCCGCATTATGCATACAGTGCCGCCAAGGTCAGCCCTTTCTAAAGACGCCTTGCAAGGCCTTCTTTGCTAATAATATAATCCATCTAGACTCTTGCTGAACAAGCCGCCTGGAAGTTCATGACGGAAGAAGAACCCCAATTCACCCTCACAACCCTCAACAATACCTACACCTTTGGCCCCGTGCAACGCTTCCTCACCTCAACTTCCCAAATCAACGCCTCTAACCACCGCATCTTCGGTTATACCAACGGGGACTTCGCCGCCGCCCCGAACTCCAAGATGCTCCAAATCATATCCTTTGTGGATGCCCGCGATGTCGCCACAGCCCATGTGCGCGCACTCACTGTCCCCGAAGCCGCAAACCGGCGCTTTCTGTTGATTAGTGACTACTTTACAGAGAAGTGGATTGTCGATGCGATTGCAGAGAGGATGCCATGGTTGGCGGAGAGACTACCGGAGACTGACGAAGAGAAGCATGGGAAAGTGCCGGATTGGAGTTATACTTGGAATAATAATATGGCTAAAGAGATTCTGGGGATGGAGTTTCGGGGGCTCCGGGAGTCTGTGGGGGATACAGCTGAGTCGATATGGAAACAGTTTGGCTCTGTCCGAAGAGATGATGGTGAGAAATGCTAGACAATGTCGTGCCTGTCTTCTTTCGGGTGGTCTGTGATTTGAATTGTAATTGTTTGATTTATTATTTTACATGTACCATGCTCGCGGAGAGTATACGATGCAGAGCGATTGTATTCCTTATTGATTTAGGTTACGTCAGCTAATCTCAAAATTATGATGTGCCGACGGATTTCCACACGTGGTTGTCGGTCAGAGTTTAAGGCCGTCTGTGCTGACTATATATGAGCTTTTCGTAAGCGGGCAACCGTAGGCCGGAGACTCACATACCCCAGGCAAGCGTGTATGACGCTTCCAACCCATATATCCAATCTAACCAAGTCTTTCCATCCCTTAATCCTTCACATTTCCTTGCATACATACCAAACCCCACATGATAACGAGTAGACTCATTAAAATATGAGAACTGAGCAGGACTTCAAAACCCTGTGTCCCCCGTTTGGTATGCGGCCAAGTTTTCCATCTAGCAGGGCATAATTCTAGTGGTGTTGATGGCGTGCATGATATTATGTATTTATAGGCAAAGGGAAACTGGAGAGACGGAGCTGAGGATAGACATCATGCTATACGTTACTGTTGTCTTGCCTTAGTAATGAGTATATCTTCGGGATAGTCCATTACTTGAATACATTTTTATACCATTTTGATTCTTGGCTACTATTTTCCCTACTTCAAATTTCAATCTATCCAAGTTTGGTTTCCATAGAATCACACCACCAATAACTACAAGACAAATGACCGTTATACCAACCCCCTCCCTGTGTAACAATCCGTTATATGACAAAGTCTCACGCCAAAACTTTATGTTCTATCCAAATATTCTGTTATTTTTTTATATTTCTATCAACCTTTGGTGTTTGGAAGTACCCATGAACCGCCAACTGATATAACACTACGGCTCTAGAATCTGGGCAGATGTCTCATAGACATACCGACCGTACGGTGTCTGCAAGAAGTTGCAGTTCGTACGTAACGACAGCAGCTCTAATAGCAGATCCCGGACTCTAGTTGAGTATTTTTGGAGAAATGTAAATACACCAGGATCTAATCCAACAACAACACAGATAGGAACTCCACTCGGTTTATTTCCCCTGCTGCCGGTGCGTAAATTCTGCTTCACCGTATGAGAACCATTTCCAGGAATAACAACCAAACCACTTTTTCCGTGTTGTGCCACTCTCATAGACACCATGACGCCTAAAACAGGCGTCCTTGTCTTGTTAAATCCAAGACTAGCGATGGCCTTATCGATCGATGCGCGAGCATCTTTCACCACCCTTTTGCCTAGTGTGTAATTCTCATGGTTCTTTACCTGTACTAAGATACATCCCATATGGGCGGAAGCAGTACTGGTAGGTGGTATCCAAACGGGCACAATTATGTCAGCTCCGGGAGTACCAGTCGGTAGGAAACAAGCAGAACAACTGGCGTAAAGATATAGTAAGTCACTTGGCGTTGGATAACGTGATTTCCCAGATGCTTGGAATTTGATGACCCGGTTGAAAAAGACCTTGCCACTTTGTACCAGCTTGTTTCTTGGGAGCTTTTCTGCAACTGTTTCGTTGAGAAAGCTACCCATAAAGTCGAGTAGGGGAATAGGCACCATTCCATCGACTCCGCGTGTCATCTTAGTACTGAGAATCAAACCCAGCCCTGTGACAATTTCTCCAATATCTCCTACGCTGACATAGCCCCATGCAAGTTGACGACAAAAGTCTTTGAGTGCTTCTTCAAAGGCACTGTTTTCTGTAGTAAGGTGATCTAAAGCGGCCAGTGAAAGGAGCGGGCTGATAGGCTGGCCAAGATAAAATTTATCACGCTGGTCCGAGATACCACAGAGTGGATGCATCCAGCCAGAGACCATCCTATTGCAGTATTCAGGATGCATGATATCAAAGCTAATAACATGTAGCAATAGAGCCAAGTATCTAACATCACTTATTAAATGCAGAGAGTTGTCGGTACTGCAGGGGCGTGCGGCCTTGGGATTGAGCTTTTGCCTGGCCAAACTATAAACATCATCCAGGTCATAGCCCCTGGTCAGCTGGGCCCCAAACATGGGATGACCGCACATTGCTACGGTCGCTGGTGAAATATCGGGGCTTTGCAAGTCAATGTCCCGAGGACAGAACACGCGGTATGTATAAAATTGAAAAAATGGCTGAAATAACTCTTTGGTTTCGTCCTGTACGACCTTTAAACTTAAATCAAACATAGCGGGAGGAGAAAAGTTTGCAACTCGAGATGTTGTATCAAGAAATAGGCCAAAGAGTCGGTGCTTTCTCGATAACTTGGACAAAGTTGTGCGAAGCGCACGGAATGGGATGTTCTCACCGGCATCACTATGCCCAAGCAGCGCCCGAGCCTCATCGATAGCGATAATGACCCGGTTACAGGATTGAGTACCCGATGAGACTGGTGCAAACTCCCTGAGAAGAGCATTACATTCTGTCTCAACGGTTTCCATGTTGATAGGACTTGTTCCTGGATGCGTCATAGTAGAGATGAGCTCTTGCAGCCGAATTTGAAAGTTGAAAAACCTTTGCTCAATTTGCAGCTCCCAAAAGAGACGTGCTGATATACCCAAACGACTGGCGCAATGAGCCAGAAGAATTTGAGTGCCAAGACCCTTTTCCCAACCATTCTTCAATTTATCTCGACTATATGAAGTCATTTGGCTGTAAGACTCCGACACGGGTGTACGGGAAGGGTATCCGAGGTTGTAGGTACTGCCGAATGATATATATACCACATAATTATTGTGCTGAACTGCTAGCTGCTGCACAGCAAAAGACTTTCCTACCCCGGATGGCCCTACAATCGAAGCATAAGGCGACAAGTAACGTGTCCGGTTCTGATTCCATTCGGACTCACAACGATTGATGTGAGCCAAGAGACTAGTGCTCGTAGATATGGTTCCGTTATACTTTTCTTCGATTGAAAAGGCTCCGGCCGCATTGTTGTACTCGATATTAGTCGACTTTCTATGCTCAATCTGAGCCTTCTCGAGCATTTGATGTAGCTTAGGAGTCAGGGTTTGGGTATTTTGAACTTGATCTAAAGATTGTGCAAGGTATAATTCGATGATTGATTGGTTGTCGTGAAATAAATGCTTTGAAGATCTCATGGCTTCGTGACAGTCAATCGTCCCCTCGAACCACGTGATAGCAAAATATTCTAGACGAAGTGCGCCAAATCTTAGGGATGGGTCCCATGGTAAAGCACTCCAGCCAGTAAAGGCTAGGAGCTCCTCATTAGAAGTGATATCCTTCCAAGAGCGAATGGCTGTCATGTTGGACTTTCTTGGTCTGGAGTGATTGAGGAATGGCTAGAGAAATGTTAGCGAAATGATAAATTGTTGAAGGCAGTCGAATGTTAACGTACAAAAAATTCATTGAACGTTTATCAATACCGAGACGATAACAGAAGGGCAAGTAGAAGATCAAGTGTATTGTGATTGGAGTTTAGCTGATGAAGCAAAAGCTTAAGTAGAGTTGCCACAGGCGAGGTAGCCGTTAGGCTGACTTTTTGTGTAACAGCTGATTGATTAATCACGTGGCTGGCAATTAGATGGTTGATTGATTGATTTATTAAGTTATGTCGGTTAATTTCGTGCAGATGACACGACGCCGGATTTGTTACCGGACAGAGTGTAAGACCGTCTGTACTGCCTATATATGATCTTTCCGCAAGCGGGCAACCGTAGTCCGGGGACTGCCGTACCCCAGGCAAGCCGGTATGCCAATTCCAACCCATATATATCGATCTAACCAACTAAATAAAATCATATATATATATATATATAAAGAAAAAGAAAAGAATACAAAGAACAATGATTTGAGCCAAACCAAGAACCATACTCATCAGCTTTTACAAAACTAAGTGCATACTCGAAACCAACACCACTTGGATTCCAGCATCTCTCAGCAGTAGCTTCTTGATGAAGGACTCGCTGAGTTTCGTAGTATTTCCGGAGTAGCACCAAGGGTGCGTGGGCGACTTGGCCATTCCACAGCCTGGGACTTCACAGTAGAGGACTGCGTCGGCGTGGTTGAATCGGAGGTGGCAGTCCTTAAAGTCGCCGTGGTCGGAGTGAGCGGCTAGCACACGAGAAACTATACCCCGCGTAAGACCCTTCATCCATTTGGAATTCCAAATCTTGGGCGGCATAAATGGTTGCTTTCGGTGCTTGGCCGACCCCTTCAACTGATTCTTCATCCACGCTTTGAATTCATCATCCCGTGTTTTGTTCTTCCACCGGCGTGCTGCAGACAGCGACATGTTAGGACGGTCAGTGGGGACTAGCGACACCTCGCTGTGGCACCCTCTTTTGGCTAGGGCGTCCGCAGCTTCATTTCCTTCAACCTCGCAGTGACCTGGCACCCAGAGGACCGCGCCTTCCGGGACGTCCGGTCCAGTATATGAGCGGCCGCCCAGCCAAGTTCCGAGAGCTGTTCTGGCTCTATCGACAGCCTGCTGTAACGTGTCTATCTTTCTAGACCACTTACTGATGCGTTTGACAATACTGTGGTTACCCACACAGAGATACATGTTGCCGGCGTCAGGAGGGGCAAGTTTTACGGCTAGTTCCACAACTTTCAGTGCAGCTATTGCCGCAGGAACCTGGTCCCCCACCGATCTTCTCTGTGTCACAATATATGACCCATCCGGCACCTGTATTGCCATTTTCATCCAGCGGGCCGTCTGAGGCATTGACGCCGTCGATCGTCCCGTCGATTTTTGTGTGGTACAACGGATGGGCCTGATTGATTGATTTATTTATTTATCAAGTTACGCCGGTTAACCCCATGCAGCTGACGTGACACCGGACTTGTCACCGGACAACGTGTAAGACCGTCTGTACTGCCTGTATATGAGCTTCCCGCAAGCGGGAAACCATAGTCCGGAGACTGCCGTACCCCGGTCAGAGCCTGTATGCCGCTTCCAACTCAGATATAAAAACTATCAAAAAAAAGAAGAAAAAAAATATTTACAAAGCAAATGTGATGAAAGAAAGAAAACAGCACTGAAATCCACGCACGCCTCCACAAAACAAAAATGACCAAGTCGTGTCCAACTAACGCAAGAAGAACTGCACCTTCCGGGACGTCCAGTCCAGTGTATGATCGGCCTCCCAGCCACAGTCCAAGACCCAATCTGGCTTCGTTGACCGCCTCTTGGGATGTGCCGATCTTCCTAGATCGCTTGCTGATGCGCTGCGCAATGTTGCGGTTGTCCACGCAGAGGTACATGTCGCCAGCGTCAGGCGGGGCAAGTTCAAAGGCTAGTTCCCTTTACCGAGGGGAACACCCAAATTTGATTTGATTTGATGTATTTAAGTTACGTCAACTACTATTTAACTAAATTATGTGACGCCGGATTCCCACAAGTAGTTTCCCACAAGTGTTTACCGGAGGGAGAGTGAGGCCTTCCGCTCTGCCTATATAAAACCTTCCGTCAGCTGGCGACCGCAGTCCTAGAACTCACGTACCCCAGGCAAAGCCTGTATGCTGCTTCCAGCTAATATATAACAACCCAAACCGC
>LXGU01000192.1:0-48967 GCA_001640685.1 Catunica adiposa
AAAAGATCAAAGCATAAAGTGCAATGCCAGGATTATGTGGATTTAGAGGGATATGAGAAAGTGGGAATATGGATGGCAGCAAATGCCGATCCAGAATATTATTACTACGAAAATAAGGAAATAATATCAAAGCAGACATTTGCCTTGTTTTGATCAACACCTGTTCAGTTACACATTTTACCTAGTCAAGAACATCCAACAACACTCAAAAGTAGAAATTCGCATTCAAGGACATTTAAACCCTCCGGCTGCTCCTACCCCTAAATCTGCAGGTGAACATCCCCTTCCTCTCATACCATTCTTTCTTCCAACCCTCTTCCCTCTCTATTTACCACTGTCATACTCTGCTATCCTCCAGGCCAACTCCCTCCTTGCTGCCTCAATCCCCAAGAAATGCCTTTGTCTCATAGCTGCCGTCTGCCCCTCTCTCATGACCCTCTCAACAATCTCCCTAGCATACTCGACTCCGCCGAATACCCCGGAGCCCTAGAATAACACCTGGAGAGTTAAAATGGCAGTGGCAGTTACAAAACTATATGGTTCTGGTTGTTATCAAAACCATTGGTTTATGGGGTTGTTTGGAGAACTTCTTTTCAAAATGACCCTGGATATAGATCAGGATATCAAGATACCCAAAGATCCCAAAAATGTTGACCAGGCCAATGATCAAGGCATTTGATTCGACAATCAGGATGTTTGAGAGTGGCAATGGTGAATGACGAGGGTACTTGATTTGCTATTGGAGTTTGTGTTCTGCTGTTTAGCTTATACATTACCAACCGCACATCCATAAGCAGTGTCACTAAGACAACTAGGTAGAACCAAAGAGTATGTGGGTATGATTTAAATCAAAGCTACAACGAAAGACAACAAAAATAACAATCATGCGCATTGTATCATAACTCATGAGTTCACCGCCGTCGTAGACTGAGCAGCAGCGGCAGCCCTCTCTGCTTCCCGTTCTCCCAATTTCCCGATAGTTCTTAAAAGGTTCTCTGTAGTTGTCTCCAGCTCTTGACCTTCCAATGGCAAGAAGTGTATCTATAAACAAACAGGTTAGTCTCAATCCAAGTTAAACTTTACAGTTCCAATCATTCAAACATACCAATTCCTCCGACTGATTCCCTGTTGGATTCGATGTTGTGGAAATACCTCCATACAACACCGACTCCTGCAGACTATTCTCCAAATTCTGCGCCACTCTCCTCTCCCAAACCCCATCCCAATTCCAATCCGCCGGCCCCTTTGGCGCTCCCACTACTGGGCTCTTCGGCGCCTCTTCCCCTTCACTCATAACCCCACCATCCACCCCCGTAATATTCGCCAACGTCTCACCCCCCAGCATCTTCTCTTTCCTGTAAACCTTCCAAGCATGCCACGCCCCCTGGTTCACAGCCGCCTCCTCAGGCAGTGAATCGAGCACCTCCTCATCATCAAAGGTGCTACGAATATACGCAAGAACGTCATAAACAGGCACGGCCTCCCGATCAGTCCTCGTGTATCCTGGGCGGTGCCCCGGTGGTGTCGGCATATCCAAAACCTCCAATGGTGTCTCAAAAATACTCCCCGACCTATTCCGCCCGTCTGTGGCAATACGCACTACATTTCTCGGCGGCGTCTTCATGATAGCCGCCGCATGTTCCGTCCCCGCCCGCTTCCTAGTCCTTCTCTTTTGAAACCACGCTGGGAACCCATGGCGCAGCGAGAACCCTCCGCACGGAAGCAACTCATTATCCGTTGGAACGGCGTCGGATTCTGTGTCGTATCCGGAGGTTGAGCAAACAAGCGGGTGGAAGACATCGGATTGGAAGGTGACGAGAGGAGGCTGGCGAGGATAGGCATCGGGGAAGGCAATGGTGAAGCGGAGAACGGCAGAGGCAAACGGACCTATAATTCTTTGTCAGTGAAATGAACGGAGATGTCGATGATATTGAACTGGGCACGCACCTTTGCGGACGAACATGACGCCTTGCCAGATGGAGGGGTCGCCAGGGGTTAAAGTGATAAAGCACCCATCAGGGCAAGCTTGCTTGAGACCGGCACTAGGAGTCCGTTAGTTGACAGGTTGTAAATATATACAACTTTTTGATAAAACTGACAATTCAGCCATCAAGTGCTGCTTGCGCATCGATGGCAAACTAGCCATACGTAGTGTCGCCATATTGGGTTGATATATGAAGTTCCAGGAACTTGGGTGCTAGTACTGGTGTTGATATGGTGGTACTAAGGGTATAAGTACAAGAAAGCGTCACAGTTGATATTGAAGACCTCTAAATTCAAGGCAAACAGATTAATGAAACGATATCGCAGAGCAAGAATAAATCTAATATTAAAATAAAACTCTCCATCGTTGTCCGCCCCTCGTCGTCGATTGACATATGGATGTACTATATGAACCCCAGGCGGTCGTCAAGGGCGGTGAACACCAGTGACAATTCTGCCGGCCCAACGTTACATCATCCCACCAAAATTCACTACACGCATTATGACGATGGCGGGGTATGTTTCGATGACGCACCGGAAATTCTATGCACAAAAAAAATAGAATATATTGAAATAAATCACGATGTAATAAATCACAACGGAAAAGGGAAAAAAACAAGCTCAATGAACCTTTTGAATATCACTGTCCGCTTATTATGCCCACGAAAGCCCGTAGGCTGGGAATCCCAACTAAAAACAAAACAAGCCCATTGTAACGCCGAGCTAACTACCTCAATCCATCCACCAACCCGGCGTCATCCAGAGATTAGTTTTGGAGTAGTACTAGACTCAGCAGCTGACCGCAAGCATGCGTCGACTGACAAACCACCGGACGGATATCAAAAGATGAGATCAGCCTCTGATCAAGTAAAAGAGATAGAAACAATAAAATAAAAACCTCGTCATTTATCTGCAACCAAGCACTAACAGACATGACACCATTCAGTTCTTCTTGGTGAGGACCTTTTCAATCTTTTCTTTCTGGATCTCCCGGAGAGTAGAAACCTCATCTCGGGTAGCGTTGTAAGAACCAGTAACTTGGTTGAAGGGATTTTCCGGGCTCTTCTCAAACTCCTTGCGAATCCGCTCCTCCTTCTGCTGCTTCCGCAGACCTTGTCCTTCGCCAGACTCGGCCATCTCGGCCATCCGACGTTCCAAGTACGCCTTGAAAGCAGCGGGGAAACGACGCTCGGGGTGAAGTTCGACCTTGATCGAACTGCCCCCAGTATTGGCAAGCGAAAGCGCATCGATGGCGCTATTGATATCGGAGGCTTCAAGGGTAGAAAGCTTCTTTTCGGAGGCCATAGAGTCGATCATATCGAGGTTAAGACTACGGCCAGTCTTCTTCTTCTGGGCAGTCTTGGTGTTCTTGCCACCCTTACCCGATGGGAGGGAAGCCTCTTCGGCCTTGGCAAGGGCATCGCGCTCAGCTTTCTTCCGAGCGGCTTCGGCGCGCTTCTCGGCTTCAGCCTGCCTGTGATAATGATAGCGAGATGTGGTTAGGCTATGTACTCAGTGTCGGGGGGAGCCATGGTAATGATCCGATATAATGCAAAGCTGTTACTTACTTCTTGTCGTTGCTCTTAGCACCCTTTAACCATTCGGCAGCTATTTTGGCTTCTTTGACGGCGGCCTCATGCTCGCCTTTGGCTTTCGCGGCGGCGGCCTTGCGGGCGTTGCCGGTTTCCTTCTTGCCACCCATGTAGGGACCGTGAGCTGAGCGAGCCATTGTGTTAAATGTTATGTCCAAAGATGCACAGGAGACAATAATAGAATAGAATGGAGCGTTGAATAGATAGATGCGCGCAAGTCGGCGCAACCTGTCGTCGTGATTGTTGAAGGCCCAGTCCAAGCAAATTTGTCTGACTATTGACAAAAGAACTCAAAGATGATAAACCTTCGATTGTGATCGGATGGAATGCAAGCGGACGACAAAAATGGTATCGTGAGAATGTGTGAACAAAACGGATGATGTTTACCTGGAGGTTGATAAAAAAGACTTGAGATTCGGCAAGCGCCTAATATTTATAACTGTCGGAGAATATAAAAAGAAATGAGAGTTCCTATAACAATGACAAAATACGGAGTTAGTATAAGGTGGACATCAATTTTTCCATATTGGGATTTGAAGGGTACAAACTAGTATCACGAAGCTCCAACTACTGATTTTCATATGACGTCGAATGATGCTTCCAGGCGAAAACGGAAACTAGTTCCGTTTCTGGCCACGGGCTTATGAGTGATAGGCGTCAGTGCCCACTTATTGGCTAGGCATAAAGAGCTGCAGGGCCCTAATCATTGGCTAAGCTATCATATATGAATCAGGGCCCGCTTTTTAGGTGAGTTTCAGTGAGAATGCCCGCGTGATTGACAGGCCTTGTGTGGGCGATAAATTCCAAGTGATCCGGGATTTCTAACGAAGGCCATTGTTCCAGAATCCAGGTGAAACAGCATTTGTTCTAGAAGATACATACAGTGACTGAATAAGTGATTAAGACAGGTGACATGGGTCCATAATTCATGATTGAGACGGCGTATATATTCTATACTTTACAAGTCTATTCAAACCACAGCCAAGCCAGCCTTCTTATCCCCATGATATATAGACATCCGAATCAACAAAACCCAAAATACCAATAATATAAAAACAAACATTGCAGGTGATAGATACAAATATGATACACACATGTCCAGCTCTGCTGACCATCATCTGCCACCCTCTCTGACCCTTTGTCCCAATCAGATGACATATCACTCGTCAGCAGCAACCAGAAAGAGCTCAAAACGCCTACTAGACGCTGATTTCATCCTCAATCGGCATGTAAACTTCCAACTGACGCAGCAACCGCTGGTACAAGAACAACATTGTCCCGCTCTGTACAAAGGTCCACATTGTCCTTGGTCCCACACCCCGGAACCAACCTCCAAGCCCTTCCATACGGTAAATATCCCGCAATCCCCGAACCACCGATGAAGTTTGCAGAGTCATCGCACCAGGCGGCGGAGTATGTGTTGACGGCGAAGACATCGCAATCCCCCGTTTTTGTGAAGCGGCGGAGAGAACTGGGTGGGATGCGGTCGCCCCCGGCGTAGACGGGTCGCTAGAAATCTGAGTCTGTAGGCGAGTTTTGACAACATCCAGTGGTGTTGTCAGGAAACCCGCCAAGCCACCAGCGAAACCGCCGGTAAGCATCTCGAGGGGGGCCCCGATGTCGCGACTTTGCTTATATTGCCTAGCCCATGCGCCAAATTGTTCCCAGAACATGAACTGGAAAGCGGAGAACGGAAGGTCGCGGCTGAGAGTAGCTTTGAAGCCATGGAAGAGGGCGGATACGCCTTCTTGGCGGACAATGGTGCGCGCGGCATCGATGGTGCCACGGTAGTTGTAGCCGGAGTTGAAATGGGGGTTGTTGAAGCGGCCCTGGAGTTGCAGGCGGGTCTTCAGGACCTCTGATGGAACATAGACAATCGAAGCGGCTAAGTCGCCAATGAAGCCTAGATAGGTAAAGACATACAGTTAGAGCTGTGCGTTTCTGTCGATGTATGATGGTTCATGGGTATACTTACCAGCGGAAAGATGTGATAAGTGAATTTGAACGCCGTTATCAACTAACGCACGCTTGCTAAACTCATATGAGCCAAAGAAGAGAACCGTTCCAGGAAATGATCCCATCAACGCTGCTTGCCAACCACCATACAAGCCTCGTCTAATACCCTCCTGTGCCCAAATAGTCCGATATGTCGATCCTAATGACGTATACTTTGGCGGAAAATGCGGATCACCTTGTTGCCGCGTCTTGACTGTGTCCAAGGAATGCATCAACATGTCTCCCGTAGACCCACCAATACCACCCGCCAGCATAGCCTAAACATCATTGTCAGTCTCGCCACCTTGTTTTTATACATATGAACGAACAAACTTACATGCAGAAACGGTGGTCTCTCCTCACCGTCGTGGTTCACCTGCTTCCGCGATCCATCCTGTCCACTCGGAGAACCCGCCATGGGCACTCTGTAATCAACCTCTAAATCTTTGCGTAAGACGCCTCAACGCAGAGATCCGAGCTTGATCCTCGTATAAGCAACACTCGTAGTTTATCAAAGATTAGGTCGAATCGTTCCCTTAGAAAGAGGACTCGGCGTCAGAGTAACCGGGAAAAGCCTTTATCCTATGCCGAAACTCCGCCTAGCCGGGCCAATCTGTCGGGATGTTCGGCAATGTTGAAAGACACTGGGTGCCCTGTCGAGAGTGCTTGGTGGTATATATCGATCGTAGTCGTCGCTCGTATGCGTATACAGGTACTCAAAGTCGATACCCTCACAATTATCCTTCTAAAAAAAAAAACGAGGCTCTGCAGCAACAAGCAGGCTCGACTAAAAGAAAAAAAAAACTAGCACCCAAAGAAGCAAAAAAAAAACCAATCAATTTTCCAGAAGGAAAAGAAACGCCCACGACTTTTGAATCCAAGGGCCCAAACAATTAAACCAATCCAAAAAAAGAAACGGGTGAAATGTCTTCAACGAAAGACACAATATCAATCAAATCTAAACAAAAGGCGCCGCCACAAAATTCCCAATGGCAATGCGGCCTCAAAAGAATGTCGTCGTTTTCACGTGTCGGTAAAACAAAAGCGAGCCCGGGGCTTAAATTCAAAGATAATGGCTTTTTTTTTCTAGCGATGGCGCACGAGAGCGAGTCAAGGACCCTCATTTCTAGTAGATTTTTCATGGCTAGATGAAAAGATAAATTGATTGTATAACCCTATTGATTACTAATTACTAGGGTTGTTCAAACTCCGAAGAGCGGATTCGGGAATCAGGATCAGACAATGTAGAGCAGTGGAGGTTAAAACTAAGGATAAAGAATGTGTCAACATAATTGATTTAATGAAGATATTGTTATAGGCGTTTTACTCGATTCTATTGTCTATAATAATAGTCTACTGCCCATCAAGCGGCCATCACCGTGGTGCCTTCCAGTTCACTCGGCCAATCCGATTGGGCGGCCAGATAATGTACTCCGCCGTGCCTTCAATCAGCCGAGTAGATATCGGACCATACGTATTACTGTCCAACGAATTATTCTCGTTGTCCCCTTCAACCCACACATGGCCCTTTGGTACCTGGGTAAACGGGAACGCATATGGCTCTCTTGTGATAACAATATCCGACTCCATCCCAATTATTCTCTTCACGGCAATCTTTTCAGGATTTGTGGGCGACCTAAGAATTCAATTAGTGTCTTAAGCTGCGATCAGAATTCAGCTAAATGAACCATACCTGAAAATCACAACCTTGCCCTTCTCCAATCGGTTCGCGACATTGAACTTCCAGTTTATCACAGCATCAGACACCAACGATGAATCTTTGTTAGGATTGAAAAATGGATACATAGACGGTCCTGATATCTTCGTAACGGACGCCACATGTGTCTGAAGGCACGCAATGACTGGAATCCACCCTAATGTCCATAGAGAAAGGGCTACGGGATGCAAGATGCGCCGGCCCCAAGTGAAACTTTGTCGTGAAGCCATGATAGAATTTGATAGAGCGACAGGCCAATGGTAAAGTATGGTGTAAACGCGATGGAGGTGATGAGTTCACATCATGAGATAAACGGAGATCATGTGTTTTTGATGATAGAAACTACAGGAACATCGGCGGTCGTGCCATAGAATGACGTTTAATTCAGCTTATCGATAAGATGGTTGTCTGTTTAACCCTAATACATTATCGATACATATACTGCACAACTACACCCGTACATAAATCATTAATTTGCACATAAGCCGTACATTATTTCAATAACCAAAGACATTAATCACTGTAAAGTTTTGTAAATTGTCTACTTCTAACCAAGGAATTAGGCAGGTTCTATTGCAAATCACCAATTTTGGGTTACTCGAGCTCTCACTAATCGTTCAAGCGCCTCTCAGTCTTATCTTCAACACCCCAAGGATCAAATGAAGGACAGGATAAAAAAATGACAAGGGATCAAACACCGAAAATGAAGAAAAAAAAAGAATATTGGACAAAGAACAAGGAATTAACATAATTTTTTCGACACAAGGCCCCCCGCTTAAACCTCAGGAAGGTCCTCGCTGTCGCTGACACTCTCATCACCGCTGACCTCGGCGTTCTCACGCTCACGCTTCTCCATAAGCGCCTGCAGCTCCGCATCATCCGACTCGGTAACAGCCTTAGGCTCCATCTTGACAACCAAGTGACCACCGGCCTCCTCAATCTTCTTCCGCACATCAATGATAGCCTCCTCCAGACGGGCAATACCAACGGTCTTGTCCAAGCAGTTGCTGGTCAGAACGTACAGAGGGGGAGAAACCAACTTGACCTTGACCTGAGCGTCCTCGTCAGAGCGAGCCTCAGCGGTGCGGAGAGCCTCCTTGACGGCATCGATACCCTCGTAGCCGAAGCAGGTGACTTCGATATCGGCACGGATCTTGGTGGGGGCGGGCGTAAGACGCTTGCCAATGTAGGACTTGAGCTCCTCGCTGACAACAGCGTTAGGGAAGGTGATATCAGCCCAGACATCATCAGGGTTGCTGGATGAGAGTTAGTGGGATGTCCATATGTGGCTAATTTGGGATGGAAAAAGAAAGATAAACATACGAAATAGAAATCTTGAAGGCATCGATAGAGTGGCCGTACTTGCGGTTAAGGGGCCACGCGATGGTCTCGTAGAGCTCCAGAATAGGGACGTTGGTCTTCTCGGCAACGTGGCGCATGATGGAGTGGACCATCTTGCTCTTGTTGTAGCGCTCCTCACACTTGATGATATCCTCAGAGGATACACGGCGCTTGGACAGATCAATGTAACCTATATAGAAAAATCCGTGGTCAGTATACCGAAAGCTCTCCTTAGCAGGTCGCATGACCTGAAGACGGGTCGTCGGTGTATCGGTATGCGCTTACCCTTATCCTGATCTACTCTGAGAACGACGACAACCTCGTTGCGGCCGACACGAATGAGCTTCTGGATACTTCTGATACGCCGTCTGGACAGTTCACTGAGCAGAATCATGCCATCAATGTTATCATACTCCAGAAGCTTAACGTAAGCACCCATCTCAGCGATCTGCTTAACGTTGACCATGACGAAGCTATCCACCTCGGGACTATCAAGTAACAAGACGCCATGTCAGTAACAGTTCAACCGACAACAATTCTCATTGATCCATCTTGTCTAACATGGTGGGCAGGATGGTGGGCCGGTATTGATCGAGTGTTGAATAATCATATGTACAGGCGGACGAGTTGTTGTATCATTGCCCCATTTACCGAAGTCACAAATATCCGGGGCCAATAAAAACGCCCCACCATGCAAGTCAGGAGGGCCGGGTAGGTGTGAATCGAGACAATACGTACTACTTCTCCTCGTAGAAGCGGCATTGTGTTAGCGACATTCTGGGCGATGTGTGTTGGGATATGTATTGAAAGGCTTGAGAATTTAAATTTCAAGCAGGAAGAGAACACAGGTCGTGTAGCGCGTCGTAAAGGAGACCGGCAGGAAGCGGACAAGGCTGACGGGCGGTCGTGATGGTGGTGGTGGGGATGGGCGAGAAGAATTTGGTGGTGTCCTAGCAATATCAAGGGAAGAAGAGTCACAATTTTGAACGTCACTTTTCGCTGGTGCTCCTAGTGGGGTTCGATTTTGCTGGGTTTGGCTGTAATTGGGAGGTACGAGGAAACACTTGCTCCCTGTAGCTTGCCGCGGGGTCATTAATGTCATCTGAGTGGCACAAAAAGACCAGAAGTTAGGGTTAGATAGGATGAACAGGGATGAACAGGGATATTCTTGTTCTTTTGCAGGCGGGAGATTCTCGGCTACCTGTTTGCCGTGCCACATGTGGCTTAACTTGACTTCAAGCTTCGTGTGGCGTTGACAGCGCCTGGGAACGTAAAGTTTGGGATCCATCCTGTAGAGCTGCCAATGGGAGGCATTGTAGATGCGATAGCAAAGAACTACGACCGGCTACATACGATCAATATGGCGCCTGGTAAGTTAATCTTTGATGAAATTTAGGTCGCTAAGATGTGAGGATTCCCAATTGCTAACAATTCGATGAATTATTACAGTACAGTACGATCTATCGGTGCCGCCAAGCGACTTTATTTCGTCGTTGGCGTTTGCGCCCAGCGCGCCCACGCGCATGCTCGCCTCATCTTGGGATCGCCATGTCTACGTCTATGATATTCAGGGTGTCAACGAAGCGGGCGAGCCCCGGGGCATTCTAACTCGCAAGTTTGAACACCGAGCGCCGGTGATGTGGGTTTGCTTTGGAAAGGATGACAACGAGGCTTTCAGCGCAGGAATGGACCGGCGGGTAATGAAGTGAGTAGACATCTGGCGATGCGCTTTTAGTAGCTGTTATTCTAATGAGGTCGACAGGTTGAATTTGGCAACCGGTGAGCAGACGGTTCTTAGTTCTCATAGAGCTCCTGTGCGCTCTGTCGCATACTCTCCGCAAACATGTACGTCTCTGGATATCCTCCGCCCCTCTCGTCTTGAGCCCTCAAAACTAACGCCCCAACAGCTATTCTTGTCTCCGCATCCTGGGACCAGACGCTTCAATTCCACGACCTTAAAAGTCCCTCGCCTAAACACATCTCAGTTTCCCTCCCTGGTAAACCCCATGCCCTTGCTGTCAGCAAAACCAAAGTTGTCGTCGCCATGACTAGCCGCCTTGTCAACATCTACGACCTCTCCACCGTCGCGGAATCCTTCGAGTCCGACGACGGCGGCCCAATCATGATTGTCCCCTGGCAACAACGCGAGTCATCGCTCAAATTCCTCACCCGTGCTGTCGCCTGTATGCCCAATGACGCCGGCTATGCCACATCGTCAATCGAAGGCCGTGTCTCCGTTGAATGGTTTGATGACTCCGCAGAATCCCAAGCGCGTAAATACGCCTTTAAGTGCCATCGGCAACCAGCTCCGGAATCCGAAGGCGGCGGTGACATTGTGTATCCCGTTAATGCCCTTGCGTTCCACCCTATATTCGGGACATTTGCTTCCGGTGGTGGTGACGGAAACGTTGCGTTGTGGGATGCCGAGGCCAAGAGGAGAATGAGGCAGTATCCCAAGTTTGCGGATAATGTTGCGTCGGTGGCATTCTCAGCGGACGGGAAGTACATGGCGGTGGCCACGTGCCCGGGATTCCGGGATGGCCAGGAGGATTATGAGGCGAAGGGGTTGGTTACTATTACGATTAAAGAGTTGGGTGATACGGAGGCAAAGGGTAAGGGGGGGAAATAAGTGGAAAGGGCCGAGTAAATGAATGCTATATCAACATAATCACGGTAGGGATCTTGGGGGCGTTTAGGAAAGTGTGTATAATGATGATCAGAAAGAAGTTGCTTGATAGATTTGAATATGTTATACCTGATTTTGTTTTCTTGGTTTCAGTATCTACAGTCTTTATTTGCTATACCTTGGAGATGCTTGAATTGGCGATTTGATGAACATGTTATATTGCTGGTATCTGACCAAAGCAAACTATAAGGTATAAAAGAAGCCCATCCTTTGGCTTCTGGTGGTATCGTGGTATGCCATAATATTTGGTGTTACACTCAAAATAGAAGATGGACAAAACAGCATTAAACTTACATAGGCCTGCCATTTGGCTGTTGCCCGTTAAAAAAGAAATTATCAAAGATATTCAGCTGGCCCTGCCCATCGCTGAAATCATGATTCCCCGCCTCCCAATTCAACCCAAATCCAAGATCGATTGGCTGCTGATCCATCCCATTCGCTATATCAACGCCCCCTCCTTGCATGTTTTGCAAAAAGTCAAGGTCAAACCCAGTGAAATCAACGTTTTGGGCTCCCCCCGGGAACTGTCCCTGCGCCGCCATATAACCAGTCGGCGTCTGTGGCTGGCCCAGTGCTGCAGTAGTCATGGGATGGCCACCGGCTATACTAACAGCGGGCATTAAGTTAGAGCTGTCAATGGGAGATGCCTCCTGGGCAGGACTAAGCACTGGAGCAGACATCATCCGCATGACATCTCCATCAAACGTTCTTGTCCTAGGGAACTGTGGAGACGCAAGGTCGCCTCCAACTGATCTAGACGGCGACGATATGGAATCCGGGACTCCAGTCAAGCCATCGAAAGTATATGGTCCAGACGCTGTATGTCTGTGCATAGGGGTAGTCATAGGTGTATCGTCGCCGACAGAGTGCCAATCACGGTTTGGTCGGTTAGAGCGCCGCTGTCGTTTTGGTGGGGGAATGCCGAAGCCACCTTGGGAGTTTACCATCTTGATGGTAGCTTTAGCAGTGCGGTCAAAGGCATCGCGACAAGTTTCGGCGGGAGGGCATTTATCAATCATATCAGTAAAGACAGATTTGGCGGCAAGTATAGTGAAGTCGACTTCATCCATTGTCTGTAGAATAATATTAGCAAGTTAAGTATAGGTAGTGAGGGATAGTGAATTTTATAGCGTACCAAACGGGTGCGGACCAAGGGTGAATGCCAGATTGCATAGAGATAGGCTATGCCGGCCATGAATAGATGATGAGTAGACAAATATGTGTAGCTGACGAGACTATCAAGGTGTAACTGTCTGTAAATACGAAGGATCTTCTGGCCAGCCTCGGCAACCTTGAGGTAAATTCGATCCTCATCTTCAGCTAGTTCTGTTTGATGTGTGGTGGGGCTGTCAACCTCCCGTGACGGGTTATACTCAGCTTCAAACAATGCAGGAACACTAAGACTCTGACGATAGAGTAAAATGATGGCCTGCCAGTAGTTCAGCTCCAGGAACTCGGTTGAGAATGCAACTCCTGTGGATTCCCTGGTAGGAGCAGTGGTCCGCCACTCAAACAAACGGGCGTCTATATCAATCCTCCAGTTCCGATAGCAATCAAAGCGAGCAAGATAAGGCGATTGCATCTGACTTCGTATGTCTTGGCTATGCAGGCTTTCTCGCACTGCGCGTGCTTGATTGAAATGTAGTACCTGCAGAATCTCAGACTGCAAAAGTCTTAGTTTAAGATAGTGCAGTGAGACATGCTTATAACTAGATCCGGGAGTATCCGGTGGGCGAATAAACCCGCTGGGTGTGATATATCTATCATCGTCAGATGAGGGAAATGGTGTA
This sequence comes from Catunica adiposa, assembly GCA_001640685.1. Lineage (NCBI taxonomy): Eukaryota > Fungi > Ascomycota > Sordariomycetes > Microascales > Ceratocystidaceae > Catunica > Catunica adiposa. The sequence continues at coordinate 13,105 of LXGU01000192.1, forward strand.
GTAATCACCAGGTCACTAACACCAAAAGGCCTGCCTACACAAGTGGAGACCAACCGGTCAAGGGAGTAAGTGCACCACCATAGTCTTCGGCGCATGTCTCGGGTATACATTTTCTTCCCCCTCTCCCTTATCTGCGTCTCGGTCATAGCCGGCTGTACCCCCGGCCCCATTGATCTCTCTAAATCAGTTCCATCTTCATAATGGAGGCCCAGATCTACTGCCAACCGCATAGCTACTCCCACAATATACCACAAACCTGGTGGCACAGGACGCAGCAGAGCAAAGTTTGCCAATAGCAACACTGCCTGCAGTACGTCTAGACTGCCTGTACTGTTACCCAAGCATGACTCTAGATGAACAATGGCACTGGCATGATATTCCTCCGGCTGTGCTTGGTCAATGATAACTGGGTGCGAAGCTGGTGGCGCAGTGGGCTTTCCATGAGATTTAACAGGTTCACCAACGATAACGCCGCCACCTATGGCAAAGACCATGTTGAGGAGGTAGAGCTCGCGTGGGCCACGCACAGGGACTGCAGCATATGCTTGTTCAAATGTATTCATGAAATCCACACGGTGCAGTATAGGAATTTGTGGGTTGGCATGTTCGAAATAGAGATTGACCAGATGGATGGCGACATTTCGAGGTGGGAAGGTAGCAGGCCGGATACTGGGTTTGGTGTGGAGTCCGAAGAATGAATCGCGCATCGAGGCGCTTGGGGGACCTACAGCAGCTCGTGGTTCCAAAGCAACTCTGGAGTTTGAAGACTGAGACTGGTCAGCACCCAATGACTCTAAAGAGCCAGGCCCGGGGTTCGAAGCGTGTCCATCAGACCTTGAGTGTTGCACAGCAGCAAAGACCACACGAGCAAACGATACTCCAGAAGTTGAGGCGAGAGAACGGGGCTTAGAAGCGCTCATGATACTAGCCATTCCACTACTAGATCCATTGGGGTCTCTAGATGTAGGATTCATAGAATCGCCATCACGGCTAGACTCGACGTCAGCATCACCGGTGAGCGCGGACCGCAAATTCAGATGCGGAACATCGGCGCGAGAGCATGAACGAAGGTCTTTTGCAGATGGGATCTCAATTCCGTTTTGACTAAGGAGACGCTCTAAATCGTCGATCCGAGTCTCGAGGTAGTAAACATAGCTATAATTGGACTTCTCGGTTAACTTCAGGTCCTGTGCAACTAGACACCCGCGCATAGCCGTTACACGACAAGATTCCTATATTCCTTTTTGTTGTCTTCAGTCATGTGCCAATTTTCTGTGGCAGAGAGAAGCTCAAGAATGCGGAGTCGGACAAACGGAGCCAGGTAAGAAACCTACCTTCGGGGAATCTCCCTTTTGGTAATCGGGTCATATCCCACACAATCCACGCCCGCTTTTTCGCAACTAGAGCAGCAAGGCAACTTCTGGTCGCAGCGATTCTTGCGCATGCGGCAGCGATTACACGCACTGACATTTCGAAAATTACTACTATGCCCCACCTTGCCAGCTGCCTGCGCTGCCTCGCCCGGCTCCGTACCCGTGGGCGAGAGATCGTGAGAATTCGTGGGCGATCTATGTGGTGCGTTCGATGGATCCGGCGAAGCTTGTCGGTGACGCTTGGCGGGGACGGCGGAGTGGGGAGGAGGCGACGGGGATTTTGTGCGTATGGAGTCGTGGGTTGGCGACATGGTGGTGGATGATCCGGGGGTTGTTTGGGAACGAGACGGGATAGAGCCGCGGCGGCGGAATGCGCGAGGTAGCGCCTAGGAAGAGAGAGGCTATGATCGTATGCGAAGGGTATAGATAGTTGATAAGAATAGATCAGGTATTGAATTATAGAGAATAGGCAATGCGCAATAGGTTTAATCTAGACAGGGAGTTCAGACCCTTCGTCCAGAACCTGGATTATCACGGAAATGAATGGTGATCACGATTTGACAAGCGCTAGATTTGATCTAACGAAGCAAAAATCAATAGTTAAAAAATGAGGAAGGCACTCCACCCCGTACCTTCCACAGCTGAATTCCCTAGACGAATTAGGGAAGAAGGACAAAAGGCAATTCCACCTAAAGTCACCAATGCGTTAGAAGAAACATTAGGTCAAATGTAAGAAAAGAAAGTAACAATCCAAAACCAGAAAAAAAAACCAGACGTCCCTAAACTCGAAATGCTTCTCAGCTTTCACAGCCAGCAACACCCAAATAGCAATGGCCGTCTTGCAATTAACTTGCCCGCCCACAGATGTAGACCCTAGTAACTCCTTTGACTCCTTCCCTCAGTTCCCTTCCTGCCCTTGACGAACAAAAATATCTGGTTCTAGCCATTTGGGCGATGAACTGGTTGCCGCTTTTGGTTCATGTCGGTATACAATTGGCAGTTCCTACGTTGAATGCCGTTTCGATGGCTAGATTCGGGAAGGCATCGAAAAAAATATAGAAGTCATGGACAGTGGGGGATTGCAGTTACCCTTGACGTACTTTCCATTGTTTGGGCTAATTGATAAGATAAATAAGCCACGATAACAGCAACGGGGGCTTCTTAGCCAAGACCCCACTTGACAGCATGGCTTGGGAAAATAATGACAAGATTATGGCACAAATTCTGGTATCTGTAACTCTGTAATTTCGAATAATTATATAAGACGTTCATGTTTACATGAAACTCATTCCCTTCTTCAACTAGCCAGTTCACCAATATATCGCCAAGCCAAACCCCAATGTCCGCCGCTCGCTTGTTAGTAAATACATCAAGGAATCCAACAATCCAGAAGATAGCCCACCCCCAACCTGATAAGCTTCACATCACACTCTACTACCCTGAGCAAATTGAGCCAATACTTCCTCCCCACGCCCTGCTTATCTGCCACTCACTATCTCCGTCAACCGCCCGTCCGTCCGCCAGCTCGTCCGGTGGACTGCGGCTAAAATAGATTCATGTAAGTCAGCTCGATGTTAGAATCTTGGTAGTACGTGCGGTTCTGCGCCTTAATAGTTCCGAGAAGCGAAAGGCAAAAAGGGAACGATCGAGTTTGGATCTAGGAGGGTTTGGGGTCCATTGGGCTGGGATTGGCCAATCATTGAGCGCAGGTTTGTGAATGAGCATTATGGGGCTAATTATATACGAGATACGGCTGTAATGGAAAAGATTTGAATTGGACAATGTAGTAGAGTTGATGAATACGAAGAAATAAATTTATAGTTAGAGTACGATACTGCCGGATCAGTGTTGACTAATAAATCTATTATGCGGCGTTTTGGAGCCCGATAATTACTGGGCATTATATACATTACTTACATCAATCCGGTCATTGATAGGGTTATCATATATCTAACCCCATAATAACTCACCCAATTGTCGCCCGACTCAAACTGTCGATTTGCTCTCTTCACAGTCACCCAATCAATAGCAATCCTTCTCTATCCTACTAGTCAGTTAAATTGTTCTTAAAATCTTCTAGAAGCCGGATACCGTTCCAACTCCCCTCTTCCTTCCACAATAACCCGAAGGACCACATTTATTATCGCTACCCTAAACATCATGCAATAGATCACAAATGGAAGCTGTAAGTATTTTTGCTCGATATATAGTGTCCTTGTCCATGTGGCATGGCACAGAGATAGAATATATATGTGTGAGTAAGCTTGGGGTAAAGATTCCAGCCGCAAAGTACATGATATTGGAAAGATACAGCGCTGTGAGGGAACCTTGCTTTGAATGTGAATGCAATAAATTCAAAATGAACCCAATGGGCAAAACAAAGGTATATGAATATGTAACCTATATATACCAAAACCAGAGCCAAACGATGCATATCCAAACCCAAGCCGTGTATGCTCCGGCATCCTTATTAACCACCAAAATCGCCAAGAGACGAAACCCACCGGAATACTTTAGTAGGACCTTCAGAACTGACAAGTCTGAGAGATGTTGTACTGTAGCGTCCTAGGGTATCACCGGGTTTCGAGTGCCAAGGCATGATCCGGATATGGACGGTCGGTAACTAAATCGACATCAACCATTCCAGGCCACAAACCAGACATAGAACAAAATAAAAACCCAATAATGTCTATCATATACCATGAAACTAAAAACAAAACAACCCAATGTCCTACCCAGGATATTGAGCAACCCGACTAAACAATCATATTATACAAGCAATCAAAAGAAAATAAAACACAAGTCATCAGGTCGTAAAAGTAAAAAGGCAGACGCTCACACAGTCTCATTCTCGCGCTCTTGCTCACGACGCAACTTGTCCATGCGGCCCATTGGCTCGGGAATCTGCAAACTGATAGCAGCACCAATTAGAGAAATGGCACCAGTGACCCACCACGCAGTTCCAGAGTATCCAGTGCGCAGACCGGTAGCATACAAGATACCTGAAATTGTAGGACCGAAAGCGCGACACAAGCTGGCAGTTGACGCTGCAATTCCGTTGATGGTTCCAAGAGATAGGTTGCTTGGCGCCGAGTTTGTAAGCAGGATAGCGTTACTGGGGTATGCCAGAGTGGAAAAGGTACACTTCCACATCACCAACAAGCAGACACCAACCATACGGATGTTGTGAGGCAAAAGAACGACGTAGGGCGTGATGAGGTAGAGGAGGAAGTAGGAGAGTGCCAGGGTCTGGAAGATGCGGCGGGCACCGATGACCTTGGCGACATTAGGGAAGATGAAACAGGTAGAAAACATAGAGTAACCGCCTTGAATAGCGAGGATCATACCAATGGTCTTTGTTTCAAAGCCAAAGCCATCAACGAATTTGAAAGGAAGGTCAACTTGAGGGTTGGTACTGAGGAAGACAGGGAAGAGTTGATCAAATGTCATAGTGTGGCTATAGAGATGTCAGTATTATTCGTGGCCAATGGAGAAGTGTACAGAGTAAACTTACAAGGCGAGTATTCCGTAAGATATGATATTCAAAATCACAGGCTTTGTGAAGACCTTGACGGGTGGTTCAGGTACCGGCTCCACATATCTCTTAGTCTGACCTTGACTAAGAAGGGGTTCATCCTCATCTGAGGAGGCAGGATCAATTTCACTAGGCTCGGTAGAGCTGTAAAACTCATCATGGCTAGTATAACCCGGAAGAACTTCATCATCGCGAATAGGGTCATAAAAGCGGGGACGCATGATGAGCTCAGGGCCCTTGAGGTAGCGAATAATACGCTTGCCGAGTTCAACGCCAGGATCATAATTGTACTTCAAGCAAGGGTGGGTCTCTTCAAGAAATAGTATGCCAATGATAAGACCACAGAAGACGGCCGCAGCACTGAGAAGATTGGGAAGAAGGTAAGGGTAGCGTTCAAAAATGGTGCCGGGAGGGAAGAGGCTGGGGTAGCTGATGCAAGGACGGGCGAGGGCGCCGCCCATCATGGGACCAACGATGGATCCCAGACACCAAACAAGTGGCATGATAGTATAGGCGCGGGCTAGAGAGCTCAAGAGTCAGTATGCTATGGCAAGGCTGAAGCTTGGGGAAACTTACGCTGATGTTCCTTCACCGTAATCATTTCGGCAACGGTGGTCTGGAGAACTCCTATGTTCCTGATATTGGCTTAGTTGCTGATTCAAGTTATCCGGTGGTATATATTAACTTACCCGTTCAGAAGTCCACCGAGAGCACGAGCAATAATGGCAACGAGCAGGTTGGGCGCAAAGCCAAAGATGAGAGCACTGAGACCAGTACCAGCAAGGCCACAGAGTAGGATGGGCTTTCTTCCCACCTTATCACTAAGACGACCCCAGAAGACACCAGATGAGAACTCGGCAAGAGTGAAGGCTGAAGTGACCATTCCAGCGTAGATAGAAATCTGGCTGGGATCGTCGGTAATGTGGAAGTCCTCAATCATATAGTAGATGTAAGGGAAGATGGACATGAAGGCAATGGGCTCACAGATGCGACACATGGCTGCAGGACATGTTAGTCGGTAACGGGTCAATGAATGTATAACACATTATGATGACTTACCCAGAATGAGCATCTGCTTGTAGGGAAATGGTGGCTTCCAATCATGCTTCAATGGGATATTGAAGATATCATCCTCAGGCCGAGAGGGTGGCTCTGGCTTTGAGGAGCGACACCACGACAAGAATCTTGACATGATGGTAAATGTGTAGTGTGGTGAATATGAGAGAGAGATATATGGTGGAGATTCTGTGATGGCAGTGCAGTGTAATAGAAGGGATGATGAAGTGGACGTTGATGAACGATATAGCCAAATTAACAGAACTGAAAAGATTGTTTCCAGTTAACAAGGCAGGTGCAAAAGCGAGGATATAGTGACAGAGCTGATGTCGAATATACAAAATGTAGGAAGGAGCCCACAACTCTGATACCAGAGACTTGAAGGCCTGAGCAAATGAAGAAGGCAAGATGGACGGATGGTATTCAGGAACAACAAGAGATAGATGTGGGCTGAAGCGGATTATATATACCACGACAATTATTCGAGTTCAAGTCTTCTCGGTACTCCAGATCCCGGCAAGCCTAAGATCCATGCTAACTAGATAATCCACAGGTTAATGTGGCCATCAAAGGCTCCATCGTGGACCATGGCTTGTAAGAGATATCTTGGCACCGGGTTGAAAAGAGGGGGTGTCATTTGTTCAAATCGAATCATAGGCAAGTAGGCCTGACATAGCTGTGAGAGAAGGATAAAATATCCATTAAAATAATGATAGTGAGATGAGGTACGAAACCAAGTAATTGGCCCTGAACTTTTCTCCCTGCTAGAGAGCTTGAGACCACAAGCTTACAAGAGAGCACTTACTTTATTGATTATGGGTTTAGCTGAAGGATAAATGGATGAGTAGGATTCTGAGCCTTAAGGGTGTGTTTCTATATATGACATGGTTCTATTATTCCATCCTTTACTCTATTCACACCCGTCAGCATGAAAACCCGATGCCTATCCTATGGTGAGTTAATTACACACCCATAGAGTAAATGAGTTCCACAGTATACTTTTGCAGGAGGTTGTGGGAGATTGTAGAACACAAGTGTTTGTCTATGTGGCCATGAAAGGCGAATATCGTTTTGCTATTGGTCGCATATCTTTTGTATCCAGAAAGGCATTTTACTGGCATACCCTCTCCATCCTCTTGATTCAAGGGCAACTGCATGTTTCTCAATGTAGACTGTTTGTAAGTTTGACCGGATCATAGCTTCCACAGCATGTCAATGTAAAGTGACTTCTCAACCCACACCCGCGCACATGTGCAGGTGTCTACAGTAGTGCGTCTGGCTGTCCATATTTCTACCGATATCTCCTCGCCTCACCCGATCACCCATTCCCATATGTGCCGTGCTCCCCGAAATTTTAAAATGCGATGTGAAAGGACATTGGTAATATGTCATCTAACCCTGGGGGTCCATCACCGCGTTGCACATATTACCCGTCACTGACCAGAGAAAAACCATCAGCCAATCGCCTATGAAAGTTGTGTCCTCATCCGCTTCCAATGACCTGATAATGACGATGCTACACTGCCTGTGGTGATTGACTGGAAACTTCCCATCCGACTGAGCTGGGTCGAAAACCTGCCACCGCTAAGCATTTGGACAGAAAATCTCACATCCCTGCCTACAATCTCTCTCTTAACACGCCTGGTATTAAAAACCCACGAACCACCCCAGCTAACTCCAACCCTCAACTATAACTGTGGTATTCGATCCATCAATAACCAGTAGGATATCCGATGATTACACTGTGTGGAATTCAACAGGTAAAAATTGATTGCCTTCCTAGGGGTTTTGAATATCTTCTTCCTTCAATGGCCATCCCCACACATTGGGCCTTTCTTACTCTCTCTCTGGTCATTTCTTTTCTTGTATTTTTTTTTCTGGTAGGGATTTATTAAATGGATCCACGGGGTTTGGGCCACAGAATATCTAGTGCCGTTATGGGTCCAATGAGATGGTAGTTGCATATGTGGATAGAACAAAATTCAGAATACGTTGCGGGATAGCCATGGACGAGGAACGAAGGAGTGAGGTTCGGCAGTGAGACCAGGGACAACTAGCCTAGACTGGTGATGGTTTTGGAGCTTGGAATTGGGCAGCGCGGAGATACTTGGCTTGGGCCCGGAATGGTGGGATGATAAAGCTATAAAAATGGATAATAATGCGCCAGTGTGGTATCTATAATGGGGGAGAGTATATGATAAATTGTCAGAAATCACTACCTGTTATTTTGTCTGACATTTCATGCAGGTGGTATCAGAGTGCGCCAGGAGGCATACAAAAATGACATCAGTCCAAATTATCTTAAGGGGTCCTATCTCTCTCATTGCCATGCAAAATATCCCCAAATGAAATAGCTCCAGTATTCTCCCACTACCCCAAAAAGTTGTTCAATAGCTAACTGAACCAACCAAACACTCAAATCAAGACAACTCACGCCTCTCCCATGTTTTTGTGGGGTCGACATATTTACAAGCATCGCCTGCTTGAGTTTCAACCCTATAAGTTCATGTACCATTTTCCCTATATAATACCTTGGCCAAATTGAAAATCCAATATACCACCGGAACATATGTTGTGTCATACTGTTGACAATATATAACCCTATAAATATCACCCGGATACTTGGAGCCTGATATCCTTGCTATGTTGTGTCTGTGGACCGAAGCTCATAACTTGGTGCTAAGTATATTGATAGAAAGGAAAAAGCACTAAGCCCGACTAGCCGTAAGTTTTGTACATCCTGCAGCAAGAGAGTATCGAGCTGTTTGTTGTACCTACCTAAAATGAACCAAGTATCCACTTTTGCGGTAGGTTCATGGTGGAGATTGGAGAACCACAGGATGTAATGAAGTGACGACCGGGGGAGAATTACTATATATGAGTTTCTGTCTCCACTTAGGCCTAACTGCAGTATATGTAATAGAGAAAAGATAACACATTTAAAAAACAAAACAGAACAAAAAAAACATGACAATATCTCACTGAATAGATGAGCAAAATTCATATTTAGAGTACTGTTTTGCCTTCTGTGAAGTTATGTACTTATGTAATCGGCGCAAAAAGGGAAAGACTTCCTCGCGGGAGTAAGTAGTAAGATCTCGAGGCTCGAATAATTGTGGGGCCATGACCAACGGCAATCGTCGTCTCAAACTTGATATATTGGCATTTTCCTTATGCGAGAACGGGAATCACATATCCCCAGAAGTACCAACAGAACAAAAAAATAAATAGAAAGCGCATATGCAGCCAAGCCGTGCTGGTTTACCGATCAATGAACCCGACAGGCCATGGATTGGTAAACAACTATGAAATTTGCCACTCGGCGGCGGTTTGGACATCCTTGTTTTCTGAGTTTGTTGGCACGGGGGCGTGGCGACGGCTCAAGGTAAAGAAGGGAACAATTATAGCAAGGGAGTCAAGAAAAAAAGAGGCAATCAGAGCCGTGGAAAACCGTACATGTGGTTTATGCTTGACCGCTGTTCTATTATCACGGGGAAGGCAATTGTGGGCGTAGCCGGACGGGAGCTCGTTCAATAATGGTTGACAAAAGTAAGGCAATTCGGATATAAGCGTGGAGATGATAGATTGAAAAGAGATCGCTCACAGAATGTGCATCGGGGAGATATCCCGGTGGATAATAGCGAGGTATGTGGACAGCTGGCGAATCAGTTCTGAAAAAGGAAATGAAGGCAAGCAGCAATTATAGCGGGTGTCTGTGTTCCTTGTTTTCTCAGGATCAACGGGGTTGTGGACGTGAATAGTCTGTTGATAGGCAATAAGGGAAGGCTACTGTAGAAGGCTAACAGCCATACAGAGGCTTCTGTCAGTTACATGTTGGTTATACTTGTCATTAAGAGTTTCCTTCTGGGTTGAACTTTTGCCTCAATACGCTGACTTGGATGAACAACCTAGTGCTGTTTAACTTAGCATTTAGGGGTGAAGTAATTAGCCTTTCTCATTAGCTGACGAACACTTCCCAAATGGGAAAATCATGAGTTATGAAACCCGTGTAGATATAGTATGTCCCTTGAGAGTACATCTGACTGGCTCTGCTCCTCTAGAGATGCATATAGATAGGCATACATACTTGTACATATTATTAGCTATACGACGGGAGGTGTGGACAGGTACAGTCATCATACGAGACCGTGTCCTAGTTAGTCAGGGCGATAACTGTTATTATTGACAGCCAAAACATTTGACATCGGCTTCCGATGGCCGGTGTGAGATGAATAATAATACCGAGATTCCGCTGGCTTTTTCACGGGTAACCTGTATGCTTTAGGGGTCCTTGGCTTGTGACCACTCAGATAATACAATCTTCCTTTTTTTCTTTTTTTTTTTTCTTTTTTCGTATTTTGAAAAATACCATTTTTCAATGAAAAAGGCCCAATTTAACTAAAATACCTCTCAATTTCTTCATTTCTCCTCTCTGTTTCTATACAAGACTCCAGGGTCACCATGCCACCCACACCTTCTCTTCTCCTTCCTCCCACATGCTTTCCAGCCCAGTCCAGCCTAGCCAAGCCCAAAATTTAAACAACCTCTCCGTCTCCCTTCCTCCCTTCTTCCATCCCAATTCTAAAAACCCCGAGACCTGAAACACACGCCATTCCCTCTCCTCCTCAAAATCCCACCTCGGCACCGCGCGCCTGGTCCGGTCAAATTCACCCCACCTCTCCACTCACTCCAAGCAGTCCAGCCATGCTGCTCATCACCAACCCAGTTGCGAGAAGTCAGGCCCGGAGGACTCCGCTTACTGTTCCTTCTGCGACGTTGTCATGAGCTGAGGTGTGCGCTAAAAAAAAAAGTTTGAGAAGGAGGATCGTGGGCTTATGTGTTCTTTCTCGGTTGGTTGACGGTGGGACGGTACACCACGGGCTTGGAGTTGTCGTTTGTATATGCGGTCCTACCATGATTACCCAACGCTGTGGGATGATGGAAGGAGGTTGCTTAGTTGTGTTTAGGGGTTAGATTGGCGGGGTGGTATGGATTGGTGAGATTGATATATCAGAGATATGAAGACATATTCAATTACACCTGTCTTGATTTTTTTTTTCTGTCAAAGTTACCATGCTTGCATAGCGACCAAAAACAAGCAGGGTTGATGATGATATCAGCTACAATAAACCCACTACGTACTCCCGGCTTATATGTATGTATCTGAGACATATAATACATATGTCGTGTAATCTCTCCCTCCCGTTGTGTCTTAGATAACTAGTCGACTACCTTAATTTTTACTTGGGAGAGAAAACACAGCAAAAACAAACTAGAGCAAAAATTGTAAGTCAAATGTCTAACAATAAACCTCATGCCACTAAGCCCGGTCGCCGGCTCCCCTCTCCGTAGCCTAGCGGCGTCGAATCAACCTCGCGTTAAATCCAACATAACTTAATACTACTACTCCGTAGGCTACCTGCATTGATTCATTACTACTGTAACACATACCAGCGTTTGTCCCCATGGCAAAGAGGCCGCCTTGGTCAATTGTGGCCGGGGATGGTACGAAGTATTCGTGGATCGGGATGTCTGGGTGGCAGCTCGCATATTTGATTGGATGAGTTTCTTTAAGTGGGTACTTGTAGGTAGGTGGGGAGATTCCGGGTGGGTTCCGGGGAGCATAAGGCGCTGTTGTGTGACAGGAATGGGATGGGTTGAAGCAAGGCTTGTGTTTCCTTCTCTTATGCATTCGTACAACTACAAAACAAGTCCAGTATTATTATAGGACTGTGTATCGATATTTTATCCCTTCTCTCGTGCCGTGTATAAAAACACGTTCTAGAACCTTAATATCAGCTCACAATATTGTATATTTCCAAATTAACCCTTTCAACCTAAACCAACCCCAGTCATTGCCCTCGCTCTTGAGGCCCTCTTCAATCTATACCAACATCGCCGGAGTCCCTTCCGCCGCATGGATTAGCCTTGCACCCATAATGCTCCCCTATCCCGCTCGTCACGAACTATCTATTTCTGTGTTAACCTTTCCTGTTTTCTTTCTTATGCCATGACCTCATTGACAAGGCTAGGGATAGCAGATAGGGACTAGGGGAGTTTTCAAGATATGGGGATTCCTTGTCGAGCTGGACGGATGGGCGGTCTTTGTGTGTTTGGACGAAAGTTGTAACTCGGCCGATGGATGGGGCGTGAAGACTTGTTAGGCTGAAAGGTCCGTCTTCGGGTTCCAGTGACTGATAGATATGCTGCAGCGGATGTGGCCTTGGATAGAGTCAAGCTTTTTTTTTTTTCCTTTCTTGAAAAACTACTTTGAAAATTATATTTATTATGTATACATGGCAGGCTGTAGACTAAAAATTTGCTGATTGTTGGCTGTTTAAGATTTTTCTTAGGGGGCTGACGTGGACGTAATAAAGCCTTTTCTCTATGTTGTTAAGTCCAGATTATAGCAAGCATCAGGGGATGGGCCAAAGTGGCGGTATTGAAAGCTGGTGGATTGGTGATTTGTGTGGAGGCTGGGTTGAACGTTGTTCAGGAGGTGAGGGGTAAGTATCGGTGAGGAGAGGATTGTGTGGTTTTTTTTATGCTTTTACAATTTCTGTTTGAAGTAGGCCGGCGAACAAAGACCAACTCCACAAGTCTCCATGCGACTCCACGATTTTATATCGAGACTCATGATGGCATTGATGTTTTTTAGGGTATAATTCACCCTTGTCTCGCCTGCCTATACCCCTCGTTTATCCCCATGATTGACCCTTCTCTAGAACAAATCACAGACATGATTTTGATTCTCTTGCAAAAACCCCTCACAATCTCCCTACATGAGTGTCTCCCTTATCCCGCCCGCGCTCTGTCTGCTGACGTCAAATAACTACCTGCACTCACAAACCCAGACTGCATAAGCGAAACCCCCTCATCTTATCTTCGATGCCCGTCTGCGGTAAAATATCTAGCGAGAGATATACATACCGTATTTGTGGCATATACATATAGTATCTGTGGGTGACATTAGGCGTCTGATTATCATCGTATGTCCGTACCTCCAGGGAAATGCCACTTCATAAGGCCAAGAAGCCAGTGTGGGGTGTGTACTTTGGGCCTGGATGTTGGATGAAGAGTCAAAGGGTCAGAGGGTGGTAAAGAAGACATAGTGATGGGTCTAAGAGCGGGATGTAAAGAGACGGTAACATGAACTTTGTGGATGAGTCGTGGGATTAGCAAGGCATGAAAATGAGCTCGGTTAGTATCTAGGCTATAGCGGTAGACATAATGGCAATGTAAACCCCTAAGAAAACAATAAATTATACTGATGCTACTTTATGTATTTGCCGGAGGCCACTATAAAGGAGTCAAATATTCCAGTCTTCTATGGCTGGTCAGTTGCCATTGTTAAGTACAGACGTGGGCTTAGGGCCTAGATCCTCCTGGCTGCATGAAAACCACAGGAGCTCGCGTGTGGTAATGTGGAGTGATGTCACCTTCATGCAGCTTAGCGGAAGTACATTCCACTTTAAGCCTAACGAGCCCAAGGACCGCCTATCTTTGCGCATGTTTTACGGGTATTACTAGGTTTGAATATGCTTATGCACATATGTATCGGGATGTAGGTATAGGTATGTATATATGTACGCACACATGCCTCATCCCACCCATCATAAATCTTCCTTCAGCACAACTTCCGTGCAGCGCCCTGGTAGAACTATACACATATACACCCCGGTAGAACTCATAATTCCCTCTGCATCGTTGAAAACCCTAGTCCGCTATTTGAGCAGTAATACCCACATTATACAGCGCTACCATGGCCTCCGTGCGGGAGAGACAGGCCCAACCGAACAACTCTCGGTCAGCATGCGCCCCAGCCCGACAAAAGCTTCATAGGACCTTATGAACTATGGCTGCACACCGGTAGAGTATAAACGACTCGCATTAAGTCCGTGCCCAGTCAAGGTTATCGAGTCGAGCTACTCTGGAGCCAGAGGAGGAACTGGTGGTTGGGCGTGTGTAAGGAATGATGGGGCCAAGGTGTAGTGGTGAGCTTGGTAGGACGTTATCAAGAAATGGTTGGCGCGCTGGTGACGTGGTGAGACAGGTTTCCAGAATATAGTTTGGTTGGCAGTGTCTGACGAGGCCATGTCACATGCACAGATATACTAAGTATGACATTAAGAGGTTGGAAACCTTGGATATATCGCCTTGTTTTGTTTTGTTTCGCTTCGTTTCCGTGCTCTTGTTTGGAGCCGCACATGTGACTGCTGGCCAATATTAGCGCCACAGGAATATGTGACGCACAGCGGGGTGTTTGTTACAAGTTCCACTAAGTCCGATATGAACCTTGTATGTGATTGGCCCACAGTCTGATTTTTGTTTGGGAAATGTCGTGCATCATGGCGGTCAGTGGCTACGTCTGAGGGTCTGGTGGGTATTCTTGATTTAGACCCTTCCTTGAAAGCTATAAAGGAAAGAGGTGGGGGACTTGTCTAGGCTTTTCCAACACATTACGCCCGGTTTATAATGCATAGTTAGGCACGAGGTATTCTCGATATTCATTTCCTCGATCGATGGGCCCTTGTTTTCTCTTGATTCTAAGCCTACAGGAATACCAAGTATGCCTTCCATTTGATCTTGTCTTTTCCAGAATCATCAGTATTGCCCGGCACTTGCAACTAGGGCCTCCGTAGCCGAGTAAAAATGTTTCCCCTCTTCCCTCCAAGCACGGCGGACTACTCACCCACTAGATCCCCGAGAATGATGTCATTGCGTAAGTCGCTTGCATACCCTCTAATGCCATGCTATGCCGTGCGTGAAAGCAACTCCTTTGTGCTTCCTTTGGGAGGTGTTGCAAGATCCACATGCATGGTGGATATGCGTGAAAACTCCGATAGCTGTTAAGGACGGCTCAACAAGAAGTAAAACACGCCGATTGTGAAGAAGGATGAGAAGTATGGGGCAATCCTATCTGCCTGTAACTACTTGATTGAGAGTTTGGGGAGAGATGCTCTGGAGATCCTCCCCCCCACGGAAATGAATGCACTCATGTTACATAGGTTGTGCGTGCATAGTCGTGCGAGGGGCGTTTAGGGAGGAACACTAGCAATTATATATACAATAAATAAGAAGTGATAATTTAATTAGAAGACAACCTTTTGGCCTGTGGCTACCACAGGACCTTGATACCGGATGTCCTTCGGGTGTTCCTTCTTGGCTATGTCATGCCTGATGACGTGAATCCTGAGTCTATATTTGTCGAGATCTAGGACAAGCAAAGAAATGACAGTATTACTGGCTTCATCAACTCTACACAAAACGTAACATCCAACACTGACCGCACAGATCCAGACCTCTCCTCCAAGTTCAGGCTCAATATCTCGGTTCCATAGTCCTATTCAATCCATACATCGCATCTTGCCCTTCCATCTTGACAAGAACCCAACATCCCGCCCTTGTCCAGTCCCAAAAATACAACGAAATATAATCATCGAGCCACATCCTAGAAACAACCCCACAACAGAATACGGACAACACGACTCAGTGTCGTGTTATCCTGTAGTATTTTCAATATGATGGTGTAAGGATTGGTCTGGACCGATTAATTTTTATGGCTAGACACATGACCTTTCAGATCAGAAAGTATGCTATATTATGTTTTCTCTTTCAATCTGGACCGATCTATATCTAATGATAGCCTCTTATTGATGTTGAGGTTTTTTGTTTTTTTATGGCTATGGGCGTACCTTCGGGCCGGTGATGTCAAAGCTCAAGGAAACCTTTGACAAACTCTGCTACACGTCTACAGCATGAAACATATTCTCCTGTACAATACATGAGGGGAGCAAATACCATATGCACCCAACTCTCAATAGAAGATATCCCCTGTATTTCCACAGAGTTACCACCCTGTCTCTAGCCATAGACCTCCGAAGTCCCGTTTGCCCACATCTTGCTTGATGTCAGGGGGGAAATCACCCCAAGTAACAACTCACCTAACCCACCAGCCAACAAACCAGCAACCCAAAACAATAAATAAACTGAGAAATATGTCCAACCACTATATGGCAACCCGAACTATTAACCCGAGCCCCTCATCCTAATATATTTTGAAGAGGGAGAGAGAGAGAGGCGGGGGAGAGGGATAGAAAAAAAGAAACCACCGACGACTGCAACTTATGAACAACGATATTCCTCGTTTGTATCCCAGGCTATGTTCGGTGCGCCGTATCTTATTTCAACGAAGAAGCGGTGAGCAGCCGTGCTGTAGTCATGTCATGACTTACCAAGGTGCAATTCGCCATTAATGGGACATTAGCCAATGGGGGTTTAGCTAGATGAGTAATGAGTGTCAAACAAAAGTTAGACATGTCTAGAAAGCACCTGGGATGATCTATCGTGTTTACTTGTACCAACCAAGACTTTGAATCCATAATCTTAGTGATACAATAATGGGTTCTCCAGAACTGCCACTAACACAAACTACTTATGGGCCAATCAGGGTGCTTGATTATCTTGGTATGGTGAAGTAGTGGAACCGGAATCATCCCCGAGACAAGGGGCCCTGTGAAAGCAATTCAGTGACGGGCTAGCTTACTAACTAGTAAGGTTAGCTGGTCATAATGTATTTTCCTAGTTTATCAAAGGCACATGGATACAATCGTGGATTAAGTTTAACTTGGAAAGGTCATATGAACTATGTGTAAGACGCGAGGCAAAATTTCATTCTCTATTTGGAAACAGTATCCGTACATTAGTTAATATTCGGCATCCAACTACTTATTCCGATAGCTCCATTTGGTTAGTGCAGCAGACCTAGTTCTGTTGTTTAATGGGCTTGCGCAGGCATTATCCATCATATGGTCTTGCTGCGGTGGCGATATCTCAATTATTAACTACAGCGTTCATCAAATCAGAGCTCATAGTATAAAAAGACGATGACGTCAGCTAGTTAAGCAAGGTATGTGTCATTTTACTACAATATAAGCTACGAACACTGTAATCACACATTACCCAGGCTTCATTATTATTGTAACCCGAGCACACCCTCAAATCCCAAGTACACTGGCACTAAGCTCTATATTATACACAATTTTGAAACAAAGCCTTTGGTGCCATCAAAGTCAAAGAGCGCGTCAAAAGTGATGTTTAATATATCACCGCCTCACATCATATCAGCCTTGAGCATCCCGTATACATCCCGTATACAAACACTGGTCAACTAAAGAATATCAACCTTAAATACAAATTCACCCATCCAACCCAAGCTCCCGGGTTCCCTTCACCATAATGTTTCACTATACAACCGCTTTGACTCCATCTTGCTATAAAAAATAAAAATAAAAAAACTGAAATCCAATATATGAAATAGCCACCCCGCATAGTTTATTGGAAATTCACCGGTAATACTATCGGTTCTAATTTATTTATTTAGGGCGTGGGAGGTCAGAAAGAACTCGGCCGGAATGAGGTAGCTGTGTGGCCGGCCGGAGGGATCCGCTGTCAGACGGAGAGACAGTAGTAACACTAGTCGCTATCTTCAAAGGAGGGATAGTCAGAAAGGCGATATCAAGAGCGGTCAACTGTGTGTAACTACGTATTAATTGACTCAATCGGTCCTATTATATGTGACCGGAATCTTAAGCTGACATGTGTTTGGGCTGTTCCTACCAAGTATTGAAGCAATGACTATACTAGGGTTATTATTATATTAAGCTCATTTTGATGTCTTAACCATGATAATAAAACCCCCGGGGAAAGTTTATTGTTTACAACTGTCATGTAATAGTTTTGAGTTAGACAGCCCAAGTTTGATGGAGTCATAATAAAAAAACAAATTGATTATTGCAGACTCAAGAGTCTCGCAAGAAATGCTCCTGTGTAAAAAGGTCAAAAATGCAGGATGTATACAGAGGCTATTCCACATCATACCTGTTGACACTGATTAAATCATGTAATACTTACCACTAACACAACCAACAAAACTATGGACAAAAACTCAAACAACTATTTCTAAATATTCCTTTTGTCTTACTGGCACCGCCTGTTCATCCAGATTCTATCACATATTATTATATCATATCTGACAAAACAACCGATCGTAATAAAATGGCACAAAGACTGCACCAGCATACGCACGCACACTCATGCAATCGTATCTTGTGTAGATTTGACCACACATAGACATGTGTCGGTCCAGGCGACAGGAAACACAGATAAACTATTAGGTGATGACAGGTATTGTAGTGAGAAGTATGCATAAGGATCATGTACCTTTGAATTTTAATTGTGTTGGCATTATGTGATGAGGGGGCAAGAATAGGGCATTCTTGACATATGTTTATCTCATACATATGTTAGAACTGCTCGTAACAATGAATATATGCAACCCAGTCTATGTCTATGTATCTGGGATCACTTTTATATCCTCTATTTTAGTGAAAATACCCAAATCTTGGTATCAATCTGATGAGGACGAATTTTCTCGCTCTGTTGCCACGACAGTCATGTATTATGTGGCACCCGGAATAATGGGTATCCGGAGACCAGTAAGGAATGTCGTATCTGCAATGTGAAACTTCTGATAGCCGATTGCTTCTAATTCCAGACAGACAATACTTGCCGTATATGACAATCAGGAACTTGGAAAGCGGCAAAACAGCATAAAAATTACTTGCGATCCAAGGGATGGGATCATGGATCTCTTCATGGTTATCGCGACATAGCGCCATGCAACGTGGATGTGTATAAATCTGAACGAGCACAAGGCGGTGAGTGAGAGATAGACATCATTGGGTTGTCATGTATGTGGGTTGCCTCTGGGTATATCACAAGAAAGATTTGAGAATACAGCAAGCAAAGCCCATATGATCCCCAAGCTATTACGTAGCCGTGACCAGCGGAATGCCGGTGTTGACACCCGGTGGCAAACCTAGTTTCATCCGCCTATAGTAAACGAGCAGGAACAAAGCCACAATTTCTCATGAACATGACTATGTCTCCGTATAGCACACCCCTTTGATAATTGTATGATTTTCCTGAGTGATGAGGCCCCATTGTAACGGTGACTTAGGGATCGACACATGTCACAGCATATAAAAGAGCACCAGTGATATGGCGCTGGGAATTAGTTGACATAGATGGCAACGGTGAACCATGCGATGAAGGATTTATTCGAAATGAACGATGTGATTGGTTAAAAAGGAGATTGCGTCGTATGCTAGTGAGCAAGATCAAATATAACTGGCTATCCTACTTTTCGCGACTTATTTCTTTTTTTTTTTTTTTCTTCCGCGTACTTATAGACTCGGGCCACAAAAAGCCGCCCGACCGGAGGGAAAACTCCTATTACCAAGAGAGACTTTGCATAAAACTTTGTCGCCAACCTAACTAAACTCCTGTCACCACCATGTACTAGAAAATATGCATAGCCCTTTAGTTATACGTTCACTCGGCCACCTCTGTCACGCGTCCCAATTATACATTATCCCTCAGAAAGAAAAGAAATATGAAATATTAAATAGACACTAACCCCGCCCGACCACCTTCAGCTCTATACCCCCGCATCAGGGACCAGCCCGTTTCATCTGATCTGGATCATGGTCTGGATAGACAAGGGGGGCCCGGAGTTTGCCTATTTAGAGCCGAGATAGATACCGTGATATTGATTTCCCTCAACGGAGAGTTTAGGTAACTTTTTTCTTTCTTTTTTTCTCTTCCTTTTCGTTTTTTTTTATTTTCCGGCTGTTTAATGAATTTTGGTGTTCTCACAAATCAGAAGATGGAATAGCTTATGACAGGGGTCGGGTAGACGGATCGTATTCCGGGTGGGTTAGGCGATGGGGAGTGACCTGGTTGAGTAAGCCCTACATAGGACTAAACGGCAATAATTTAGCAGCTGTTTGGTCCTCTAGTGAGGTCTAGGGGATCGTTAGTGAGTGGGTTCTTGGGAATTTGTACGGAGAGTCTTCTTCATGGCCTAGTTGTGTTGAAGATTGTCAGGCAATGGTACAGTAGGGGAGAATATGGTGGACAGCTGGATTAGGTCCTTGATTAATAGCCCTTATGTTCATAATCTAGACAAATCACATGTCTCCCAGTCAGGATAACCCATAGTGCATTCATACCCCGTATCCTAGGTGCCCAGCCAACAGGCCATACACCCCTATGCGTACTCCCCAAGATGCCTCCAGGTTACCCTTCTCTCGTCTATCTGGACCGAACATCCGGTCGTCCCTGGGCATTTCGCCTCGCCTTCACTCCTTTCTCCAGCCAAGCAGTTACCGAGTTCAAGGTCACAACGGTTAGCATTGTTCGCGTACCATACGACTTGTTGATGGCGACGCCAATACCACGGATCCCTGTGTCTCTTTATTCACTTGGCCTGCAAGTCTATATGCGGATGCGACTGGCCATGCGCCGCGGCGAGATAACTGCGAAATCGGGATAGGACTCCCTTGAGATACGAAGGCAATACCTAGCTTAGAGTGTTCTGGAATAGATCCCGAGCCACGTTTGGACTTTTGGGACATGGAGATTATTATGGTTACCAGGTACCCATTGTAGATGGATGACATTGTCTGACAGACGACAACATAATAAATACATACTCAAAGCTAATCATGATCGAATATGGAATTTCCACTGCAAGCGAGCTGACTATTTTCTTATATACGACGATTCCAATTGCCCGGGTCGGCCCTCTTCGCGTAAACCACCAAATCACACCCATCATTTGAATGTATGTGTGGCTCCGACAGTCTGTCACGATCGACAATGTTGTCCGACGAGCACTGATGTTTTTATCCATTGACAGCTTGGTTGGCGAGGAATATAGGCCGGGGACTATAGACGACGTACGTGACAGGTGGGAAAGACAGTACGTTGGAACCGAGATGAGGTAGAGGATTGGGAAGTGGAGATCATTGGCAGGACGCGCACGAGGGTGGAAACTTGGGAGCTGAGGATGAAGAGTAATTGGATCGTTACGAAGAAGCACACAATCACTAAGATAGCGACAATGGCTTTGATTTTATATACCTCACATGAATGCACATTTACATGTGCCAGATAAGTTCTGTTTTGCTTTGTCTGTCAGCGATATCGAATCATACAGTTACCGACATTGAAATAAATGATATCCAAACAATCTGACATGTCCCACTCTATCGTCCTTCTTCTCCACCCTAGCAAGACCACTGACCCCCTTGAGCCACACAAAACCTATGATCTTCCGTTAGCGTCAACCCAGCCCAGCGTACTGGGACCGAAGCTTGAGCTCGGGCCCGATGTTAACTAGCGAATCACAACACGTAAATCCTCTGTTAGTCGAAGGTGAGGGTTGGTTACAGATTCAGGGTTGCTGCTTGCTCCTGGAGCGAAGAGTAAATCTGGTCGGTCGAGAGGGATCTAGGCGGATTCAGTAGTGATGTGATAGTTAGTGGATACAGGAGGAAATAACGGGGGATGAATGGTCAGGAGTATCAGAATTCCATGAGATTTGCAATGAATTCTAACCGGGCGTATTCCTATAACATTGACATGTAAACCGTGCTTTGATGTTCAAATTTCCTGGCCAACTCATATTGCTGAAATAGTGTTTATCCGAGGTGTAATCTGTGCCTCTCGTATATCCTCACAATGCATTCAACCGCCTGAAATTAGCTCAAAAGTCTTGCCTTTAATCGGGCAATAACACCCTTCGCTACTGCTGATCTATTATATTTAATGTGGGTGTTACTGCTACTTCCTCTATAGGCCTGAGTTCAGCCACAAAAGCCAACCCTAGCCCTATATGATACAACACAATTCTGACCTTGATATCCTAAATAGGCAGTTTCCAACTATGTCTAATTTGAACGCGTCCAGGAGCCCTACCAATAACAGCAGGTACACTAATTAGCCGTAGTTTCACAATATGGGGCTAGTTACATAGCAACTTGATAGTTATACTACTTCATACCATATAATGATTTATATGATAGAATAAAAGAGGTAGAATGATGATTATTACTCTCGATTTCCCATGTGGCATTCATCACACCTTCATCACAGTATGTTCCATATTTTAATCCTGGCCAATTTTGTGAACAGACTACTGCATGTCCTCACAATAATACACTTGGTTGCACGCATTCCAAAAGCTCAGGTAAGTCTACTAACCACCCTAAACTCAGCTTCATCCCTTTACAATATTTTCTTTCTTCAAAAGAAATACTTACTACCCACAATCTCCCTGTACCTCCTACATGTACCCAATTACAGCATTATAGCCCCCATTGTCTCAAATGACGTGCTCTAGTGACACTTTACACCATGCAGGCAATTTCTGTGTCGAACACATCCATTACAGTCATTTCATAAGTTACGAGCACCTATTCCAGGAATCTAGCCTCACGATATCCAACAATATACTAATATTTCTTATTTTTTTTTATCTCTGCCCAACCTCATATGCCCTTGCCCCGCTGCCAGTTCATGTCATATTGTCTAGACATGCCCCTGGGCGTTATACCTCGCTATATCCAGGGAGCCGAGATCTAGTTGGTTTATTTTGTAGGAGAAAGGCAAGCAGAGCTTTTGCTGCATGATCGTAGGCTGAATACTGGGTATATATGCACCATATTTGTATCTGACATTTCATATCTGTTATGTCATGTGCCAATATTATCTCAGCCATCCCCTTGTTGTATACCTTTGGCAACCCATGGTGACCCTAACATGTTACCTGGGCTTACAACTACCTGCTCTTTCATACTGTGGCGAAATCTATTCAGCTAGTAGGCAAGGCCCGGTATAGATAATCTATAAACGAATATGATATAGAGGTAGATATCGGGTTGTCGGTAGCTTGTCAGATGGACTTCCTAGTTGTGTCCGAAGAAAATATGTCTTTATGGGAGGTGGCCTTAGACGTCAGTGGAGATATAAGTAATAGATACCCAAGTGCGGGCGTTCTAGGGGGTTGTCATGGGGGCCGTGTAAGTGGCTCAGGAATTGACGAAGCGAGGGATGAAAAAAGGTGATTCTTGCATGAGAAGCTGATGGCGACGTCATATCATACACTACATGTGGAGTTCCTCCCTGAAAACAGGACGGGAGAAAGAACCGCCATTGTGGTGCCCACGCGGGCAGTTTCGCATATATCATCGTCAGGCTCAAAGAGACAAATACCGTGCAGTTAATGCCATCAGGGATTCCCGGATATCCTGCATGTTTGCATGCTTAGATAATGTTTGTATAATTCCATGCATGAAGGACAAAACTACCAAATTTTGAATTAGGCAAGCAGGTAAATATGAGATGCAATCACTGCAGAGTTGAGGAAGCATAGGGTCGACTGCTGAGAGTCGGGGCGAAGGCTACAGTAACTTCATGCCCCATGGAGAGGGGTTAGATGAAGTGGAGTAAAGTGTATAGCTTGGGGGAGTACTTGTAAGATATACGACTCATGGAAGCGATGCTAAACGACATGCAATGGCCCAAGTCCTATCCTTATCATCTTAGTGACAACTCACCAAACCTTTGCGACCCGCACACCGACTCTAATGTTGGATCGTGGCTCAGCTCAACATCCATCACGACCCTGCATTGTTTTCTGGTCCTAAGGGCCATTACCCGTTTCTTATACACAGACTGAAAGGAGTGAAATATACTGATGTAACCCTCCAAGTTACCAACATCTCTACAGACGGGTACGATAAATTGAGAAATACATATATGAAAACCCCCACATTGATTTCAGGGGACAAGATGCCCAACGGACCCTCTCTATTTTCCATTTTATCGTTTCTGTATATCTCGGTATTTATGGCTCCGAAACTTACATAAGCGACATCACGTTTTCCCGGAATAATACTTGAACATTTCTAACAGACAAACCCATGAATCATGCTACCCCAATCAACAACTTGCCACATCTATCCTTCCCAGTGGTCAGGTCCCCGAGGTCCGATATATTGAAGTAGACCTGTTGAATTAGGAGGTAACAGGGTCGCCCAGGTGTGGTTTGAGGCCCAATCAACCTGTCAAATTGGTGCTGACATGACTGGAGGAGAGTAAGGTGCAGGCCCATATTCTAGAGAAGGGATGGCGTTGCGAATGGTATTATGAAAAGCTAACGACATTGTGGTGCCATTTACGTATCTGTGACAGTTGAATTAGAATTGGCTATAAGTATTAGACATATGGGTTGGGGGGGGGGGGGGGATTGTATGGTTTAGTAACATCTAGTTAGCCCATATAGACACATTACCTTCCGTGGTCGTAACTTGGATATTGTGAATTATTCACTTTCACTTTAAGAATGCCCTCAATCTTTATAACATAAATATCTCCACTACCCATCTCAAGCATGCTCGGCCCTTCCTTTTCATGGAAGCCTAACTTTCACACCCCACGCGACCAATGGTAGACCAGCCCAATATATGTCTCCAAAATAAATGGGTTTATCCAACACATGTAGCCTCTATCGTTTTTTTGCGGGCCTATCCCTCTCCCGCCAAAACCAATATTTGTTGATTTGGCGGTAGTGAGAAACGCCTATAATCTAGTTTGGTTGTACACGCCATGCTCCTAGTACAAAAGTGCCTGCAATATATTTCCAATGGCAATCTACATAGAAACCTGTGGTCAAGGTGTGCATGGAGAGGATAACAGATGGAGTGACTGATGGTGAGGCTCGGGGAAGGGGCGGGATTATCCTGATTTTATTGCGAACGTGGCACTGCAGATGCATCAAGGAAGTGATGGAATCCATGACAAAGAGGGGGTTGGTGGGTTTAGCTAGATGATGTAAAAGGACTAATAGTAGTGATTATTGGGGTTTAGAGCAAAGGGTTACATTAGTCAACAGCATTATCTTGTAGTGTATACTCTACGTGCATCAAAGCCTACTAGATATCTTAAATTTATACTTCGTAATGGAGACTCATATCTTATCAATGCATATATTGCCAAGTACACATCTTAATCTTTGAATGCTACTGTCTACGCCCTCCGGATCTGGTATCTCAACCCATTAAGCCAAACTTCACCACTTCCTCTCAACCATAGATCGTCACCCCATGTCTGTGCCCACCCATCCCCCGTCCACTCTTGTCTCGATCGAACATATCAGTTTATAATGTCTGTGCAGTCGCATCTAAAAGTGGCCCGGCTCTAGTCGCCGTATTCCCCGAGTAACCCAAGCTCCCGAAAGAGATGGGTCGCCTAGTATGAGCTCGAAAGTACAAAGCGCACAGGTACAGTAGCTGTGCCCTGAGATTGCCCGTCGTATAGTAATAATGTTACTTTACAGGCTTTGTTTGGATATGGGCGATGTCCTCATTAGCGTTGTTGGAATAACGGTGAACTGATGAGACCTCAGCCTGGCCTTTTCTGACTCAGCTATGACTTTATTCAACTGAACGTGGGGGCCCTTATTTTCAAGTATCTTTCTCTGTGCACCTCTATGACATTGTCTTTTGCAAAGAGAAATTGCTTTTGCATGCTGTCGTATGAAGATTTCTGCATTGTGCGAGATTCAAGATCCAGTCCTCATCAGTACTTTTTGCAGAAGAAGTATAGATAGAGAAGAATGGGATTAACTAATGCCCCTACCATACTAGGGCTTTAATCAACAGGGGATGAATGGGTATGTACTTTTAACTCTGAGGAATTCTTGAAGATGTAGAAAGAAACCAGAAGACTCCAGGGTAGATTTGAGAGTATTATTGAGGGAAATATGGAGCTAAATATCGACAGTCATAATTGCTGAAGATGGAGAAATGACAACGTGTTTACTAGCTTGGCTAATTTATTAATCAATATTGCCAACGATTTGATGTCTTATGATCCATCTTTCGTGTTGGTATCCGAAATCAATACATGCGTCACAGCCATTTTTCAGTATCAAAACGTGATTATTCCTCGCATAAGGCTACGCATAGCTCCCCTACAAAGCACTAGAAATTAGTTCACACTCTTGCCCCTTTCTCTGAGGTTATTGTCTCTATATCTCTCCTTATTGTCTAGTGTCGTACACGGCTCCCTCTCCGGATCACCCGCGTCGCACACGCGAGCGACAACTGCATATAGTGCGTCTCATGCTTCAGTTTCAGTTAGACTTGATGAAAACAATGGAAATGGTGTATTTGAATAGATGTTATGGTTACGGATAGCCGACACTGTCCAAAATGTACGGTAAATCCAATGAGTATGTTATTGTTATCGTTGAAACTAGAATCGCCTAAGTTTGTCCAACGTTGGATGCTCGAAGGATATTCCCTGTTTGGTGGCGATGTTGTGTATCTGGGTTAAGAACCCTATATATACCAGAGACTATCATTGATTGAATATCTACTTCATAACTTTTGCTATAACGTAAAACACATAAGAACCTTGCTATAAAAACAGAACTAGCAGTTATTGTAAAAGTAAACCGTAATATATATAGGCCTATTCATATCAATTTAAAGCTCCTATAATTTTCGCTCATTATGGTTCAGTTCACAGTAGTGGCCCAAGTGTCTGAAGACCTACAAATAATGTCGTCAGATTTCAAGATTTCAGACAACCTACAGACTTCCTATCTTTTGGTGTATTTAAGCATATGTCTTAGCACACGTCACTTACACTGGGACCAAGTCTAAGCTCCCTTCAATCCAGTAACAGATCCAGAAGAATGTCCATATTCCCTGCTGAGAAGGTCACAAAACTCAGATGGCCTATATAATGAGGCGACCAAACGAGAGAAGGATTGGGCTTTCCTGACACCGCATTGACTCCAAGCTTGAGAGTAGATGGAAGCTGGGAGCTATAGGACATGCTGATATTATATTGGGTACCTTGTACCAAAAAATAGTCGTTCTTACCAACGGTTGGTCTGCTGGGAGACTAGGTCATGTTCGTCATATGGGAATCCCTTGGCAACATGACAAGGGGTCCGCGGGTGACATCACCCATGATGTGTTTGGGCAACGCGAAGCAATCATGAGAAAGGACAACTGTTGAATTGTATAGTCATAGAGTGAGAGAAATGATAAGCTATAAGACTCATTACAGTGCTGAAAATTACAGGATTTTCTTATTAATTTCCTGGTCTCCTTATCCCATTATGTATCTCACTTGCCTATTGATAATCGGTTTCTGACTAACTCTTACTTTATTCAAGTCATGTCGGGCCCACACATAGCTCTCTACTGCCTACTTCCCGACTATCTTGCGTCTTCATTAGTACCCGGTTTCTCTCACTTTCCACCCATTTTCCTAGATAGCCGCCGTATTCGCCGAACAGGCTGCACCCTATCAACCATAAAGCCCTGCCTGACTTTCAGGTATGGATTGATATAGACAGGGGAATACTTTGTTAAATACGCTGTAAATACTAATGTGATGGGCATGGGGTTGAGCAATATGGCCGTAGTTTGGGGGTGGCGGGCGGGAAGAAAGTGTAGCGAATGAAAATAGCAAAGGACATGCATATGTATCGACGAGGACAAAGTCATTACTCAACTAACTATTATTTATCAAAACATGACTCAACATGACCTTCGGGACAACATTTGAATGCACATAGCATATACTGTGTGAACTCATAGGCCAGGCCATTGGTGGGGGTCCCTCTACACAATCACAAACAGTCACTCATTCAGTAACGGCACCCCGAGCCTAGAACATCCTTGACCCCCTGGCCCACCAAAGTGCCTTGTCATTACCTAGTCCGTAATAGACATCACACGGTCCCCTATGCCCCCACAATCGCCGAGTTCCACTTAGGCCCAAATATCTGTATCTGCCGAATCACAAGCGACACCTGACCACTAAAAGCCCAATAAAGGCGCATAGAGAAGCAAGCTAGACGCTTATCAGAGTCATGAGCTACGGGCTTAGCGGATCCGTTGGATCCGATAGGTAGGGCGTCAACGCAGTAGAGGACAAAGGGTTCTGTAGCCACCGAGATCACCTAATGGGTGGTAGTGTCCGCCTGGTCTCATAGGCTCTATTGCAACGCTGAGAGCATCGACAAATCATTAGTCGTCTCTTGGCGTTCCCAATGATGTCATGGACGATAGGTCACCTCGATATCATGTATTAATTATCCTTTCCATAGTATCTCCCTAGTGAACTAGAGCCTAATGTAATTGTCGGCGTGACTGGTAAGACAAATGGGGCACATACAGTTATGTAGACCAGGGACTTGTGGAGCACCCCGTCAGGCTAGAATTGCGTAAGATGGATAGTGGGGGTATGGGCAGTTTAGTATCAAGCGGATGGATATTGTAAGAGGATTTTCAGTAGAGGCAAGGGATGGTATAGAGGGCTTGGGTTTTGGGGGACAATAAGGGCACCTATGTGCAGTTGTGTGCTAAGACATGTGTACAAATATTTAACAATAACAAGGGGACTACTGTAGATAACTTGGCTTAGGGCTATTATTGAAGGTTTATGCTTTCTAAAGTCCAAGTAAAGAACTATAGGTCTCTACTGCTATTTTATCAGTGTAATGGGGCAATTATATCTTGGTCTTTGGGTTTCCAGTGCTGTATATTTAACACAGTCTTTACTATAAAACTCATACCCACCGTTGATATCAATGGCACACGTGGAAGTTTCTTCCACCTTGGTGCATCTACTAAAGTCACGAAGTGTAATAGAAGCCCTAGTATTGATTATTATGCCCAGTATAGTTAGGATCACCCTAAACGCAGTCATTGTTGGTGTGTACATCTGGTCTATTCCGTCACCAAATATCGGCGCATGATCTCATATCCACAAAATAATTTGATATGTCTACCCCGTTTTCTTTTGTCCCTACACAGTTGCTGCAGCTTGAGCCACTCGCCGAGCATCTTGGCGTCCTTCCCACACAATATGATCCCTTATATCCTCCTCATTTGTCTCACACCGGTCCACAAGACCCCGCAAGCCCGCTACAACTCAACCGAGCCAATGGTCGGTTGACACATTTTTGCGAACATGCCGGAAGCCCGTAATGGTGTGGAGATAGGCAGGAAGACATCACTCGCGAAGTCAGGAATGACGGGGGTATAAGGGGCCGGGATATTATGTCAGGAAAGGTTGTATATTTACGGGGAGGGTGGTAGAAGCAAGATGTAATGAACTAACATGTATTTCAGATGCGGTTCTAGTATATTCATGACCAACATTTACCACTTGGAATGTGTTATATAATATTATGATCACGCAATGACGAAATGACTAGAGAGAGAATATTGGTGATCTTCGCTGTCAACCCTTTGGCTTATATGTTATAACCCTGTCGACTTACACACCTCATTACGGATTTTCTAGACAATAACCCACAAATAGGTAGCTTAAGTCATATCAAAATCTTATCATATTTATTAAAGCATTACAGGCCATATTATTAATTAGAACATTGAATTAATTGTTTGATACTATACTATTTAAGCTAACATCCATGCGTTACTAGCTCCATAATACTGTTGATTTGATTAATCGAAATATTACAGTGGAATAAATTATTAATTTTCATATCTATATGTAGGTGTGCTATCTAGGGTACTTCCTGTCTAGAAATATTTTTATTTAGCCTGTAGAGTTTAATACACACAACTCTGAAGTACAAAGTTGGAAGTATGAAATGTAGCTTATTGTATTTTTAGCTGATGATCAAAAGAAGAAACAAAGTTATTAGCAAGCTGATGCCTTATTGAATGTATCCTCTGATATCCAGTGCTATAGTATGCTGCTACATATTATGTACAATACTGTCTGTTCATAAATCATAAAGCATGAAAACCTTATCCTCAAACCGCCAGTACGCCAAAAAGAAAAGTCACCATTTTTGCATTATTCTTTGTATATCTAGCATGTTACCTCATTGTGCATATCCATATTTAGCTAGTCTGTTGTCTGACCTACCTCAGCTCTACCCACTTGTCTACTCCGGAAGTCCACATATGGTGCCCCGGATGTCAGTCTGGCTTGACGAGACAAATCGGGACATATCCTATGCAGCCATCATCTGGCAGGCTGGGTGGCGAGTCTCAGATGGAGAGTACCGGGTGTTGTGATTTGTCCGGGGGAATCGCCGGTAGGATACTGCGCATTTTTGTCCGACGGGAGTGCGCAGGGAGCGTATCAGAATGCCCTTTGGAGCTTTGATCTGATAGTGGTTATTTGCTGGCAATACTGATGGGGATGGTAGGTAATCATTTAGGTGGTTAGCTATGGGTCTGTGATCAAGAAGGGTGACAAATCTTGGCGCTAGACCTATCATCATCACTAAAACATGTTATCGTGTCCTGTAACTTTGTATGCCATCGTAATCTATGACCTCATTAGTCAATCTGTTGCTATAGACTATTAAATCAATATAAATGTTATATTATAATAGTATAGCACGTTAAATTATGGTACCATGTATATATATGACGAAATGTATCTCGATGCACTCCAATTTGACATCTAGTCTTCTTGGGCCCATAATATTAAGCCGCAAGGTAAAGAAGGGAGTTATGGTTTAGGATAGTATTCTTTAGGTAGAGTACTTTGGTGTGCCCAACAGATGGTGAAATCGGCTCAAGCATGCCCTAAAACCATCATTTTACATTGCCAGAAATGGGGTGAGTCACGATGTAGCTTGAGGAAATCATGAGCAGTAATGATTGCCTTCGAGCTGAGAGGTTGAATGCCTGTGCCAATTTAATAATTCTTTGGGCCAGATAGACACACATGTGTCTCCATACCTATCTCTAATTTTGATTTTGATTTTGAATTCAGAAGGATGTACAAGAAGGGTCTCCGGGCCAAGTCAAGGGTCTATTATTGATCTGTACCAACGATTCTACCCACCGATGATCACATTCCTCTAAGCAAGGGCCTTCCGCCAACGCCTAGTGCTTTCTACGCATAAAAGAGGACTACAGGTGAGAGTTCGACTACAACCCCTGTTCGATCCATCATTCATCATGTCTCAAATCCTTCAGAGCCACCCTTTTGATTCTCACCTCATCATCAGGCATATTATACTAATTCGTAGTTCTTGTTGGCATAGATGCTACCTTACTCTTCCATTATTCCAACCCACATGCGTCCCACCCGCAGGTATACTTTATCTTCTCTCGGTTCCTCCCATTGTCTACCCCAAATATTCTCTCCCCCGCGTTGTAAACAGTGGGCCATCAGAGTCCGTTGTGTGGCCGTATTCCTTGATGTCTAAATAAGGAAGGGATATGAAAATGACGTATGCCATTTCCCTAAAATCTTATATTATCGAGTCTCGAGTTTATGTTATTCTCCACCCTTTGTCCATTTTGGGGACCGATGACCAGGAACTTGTGGGTACAAGGGACCCGGAGATATCGGGGGTTAGCTGATCCAAGGCGGCGGGAGCTGCGTGCTCGAGGTCCCAGGAAATTGGGTTGACAAGGTTAAAGAAAAGTGGTAGTTTAATGGGTTTTAGCTAAGGTGAGTAGGAATACCTGGGCAAGGTAAGGAATGTAAAGAGACAACAGAGAAGGACAGGAATTACTTAGTGGATGGGATAGTTAGCGCTCAGTGTATTGGCAATGTGGATATGTTTTTGTTCATGATTTACCCACTAGTGGCGCGATTATACACTGTCAGCGTTTTGATAGCATTATGTTGGCAGGTTATGGATAATGGATGCTTAGAAACCTTACCGGGCGTAAGGAAGACGACTGAATGGAAATGAGACTGCTGAGGAATTGTTTACTCCATCAATAAGATTACCTGCATATGAGATAACGACATGCGGAGTTTCCTCACACGCAGACAGCATCTATGAAAAAGATATGGTTTGAAGCCGAGAATCATTAACATGCCCATGTCTTTGGATGGCTTACATTTGTTCCCAATCCTAATACTCAGGTAAGATTCCTCACTTACGCATGACCTCTCGCGTCTCCACTTCATGGCTTGGATAATATACTAGCTTCATTGTTCTCTCATTACATCTGGTTGTTCGAGTTTCCGAAGCAAGAAAAAGGCTATACGAAGGGCGGAGAACATACAATGTTTTGTTGTATGCATGAGAAGCATGCATATAAGCGTGTAAATGTCTACAGGTGCAGCTTAACAAGTGGACCGTCATGATTTGGTATCATTATTAACCTCGGTAATAATATGTGATTATTGGGGGCAATGGCCTTGGGCTGTATAGCGAGTTGGAGTCCGGTGATCTGGAATTGAGCCTCGTGTGGGGTATTATGTGCTACTTTCCGTGGACCTGACGATCATTGTCAACTTTCACATTATGCCAAGGAGCTTAAAATACTGAAGGCGGGCTATGTTTGTTTTTAGTACAGCATTATAGTAGTTTCTTTTTAGGAAAGGTCATGCTGACGGGTGAGCTTGTTGTCTCCTAGACGCCCTCTTCAAGTGGAAATTTGGCTATGAAATTGACCTTCTCCTCCCCTAAATTGATGTCGGGGGGTTAATATGGGGCTAGGAAGCTCTCATGATAGTGGTCGATGTGTTTATTGAGAGTGGCTGGCATGGAGGTAAATCTCATGATTTCTTCAGGATGGCATCAGTGATACGTTGAGATATCAGTCAGACATACGGTATCATAAACGGAAAGAATTCGCTCCAAGTAGGCAGTAGTAGTTCGTGGGGCTTATGATTTGACAGAGCCGTATATTTTCAACATACGTAGTTGGTTGATCAGTAGGCTAGGCAGTTGCTAGTAGCCAAAGGTGTCTTACCATTCTGATATGTGGCCTGTGTAAGTGGCCATGGCCGTGAACCAACGAAGTGGGGCCGTGAATGCTATACTCCCAATCATATGCATGAATAATCAAGTCCCTGTACTTCTAGGCGTCTTCTAAAAGCGCCTCTACAACCTTAATCTAGTAATTCCTTTCTGGGATAACATCGGTTTGCATATTCATTCTCCTTGGGCTTATGCTACCCTTTATGGAACTATCAGTGTATTATTTGTGCCGAACTGGCATTAAACCTAATTAATCTTAGTAATTTTGGCCGTCGATCAGGGTCTTTACTGACATCGGGTTTGCCAACACAACATAAAATTTGCCACCAGACGTGGGATATGTGAGCCGCGTCTGCAGATAATTCACTGATTAGCAACACCTATATTCTCACTCACGATTAAGAGGTGGAACTGCCTTGTATTGAAAGTATGTGTCGGGAATTATTTTTTTATTCTCTTTTTTTATTGTGTACTATGCCGAAATAGCAAGCTAGTCTAGTCTTATTGAAACTTTAATGCCTTTTGTGCCTCGAATCAAGGGAGTGGACAAGACACAAATCATACTGTCCTTCACAAATCAAATATCATGGAACAGCTGAATATTTAGCAGTTGTACAAGGCACTCCAAATTCCTAGAGGCCTCCCGTAGCCTCAACACCCCACTGACACTCTCTAGTAAACATGGCGTGACCACCATCGCAGTCCGACAGCTTATATGTCCCACGTACAACCCCTATAGACTGCTTTGAATCACTCCCACCTCGGTCTCACCGCCTTAATGTCACCCCCCACTCGGAAGATGATCCGGGCCACTCATCTGCACCAATACTTGGTGGCTTGACCCGGCGCTCTATTGTGGATTGTCCAGCTCGTGCCCTTCGTATATGCCACTCCCTAAAAGACACCTAGCGCATATCGCGGTGATACTTGGTATATTTATTTTATTGTACATGCCGGGATTGATGATGATTGTTATTGGTGGATATCTAGCTTGTGACATGAGCATGCATCTATGTGGCGACGGATACAGGTGTGTCTAAGGCCTTGTAGTGATGATATAATAAGAATGAATGGGGTGTCTGGTAACTCAAGACTATGAGGTCGATAGGATAATAGTAGGCCACATTATTATTTGCTAGAGTTCATTTGAGCCCCACAGTCAGCCAGGCAGATATGCATTGGAAGAGTCCTAATATAAGTCCGGATTCCCGAAGGAAACACTGGTACTCGGGCCTCCAATACAAGGCAAAAGAGAAGGAGTCGGGCTGACGGCAGTTGAATCAATGGAAAATGTCATGAACTTCCATTTTGGGTATTATCAAGTCACAAATATTATCAGATACTGTCGGAGATATCGGTGCTTTCTCTAACTTTATATTTAATACGAAGGGTATGATTAGTGATATCTTTATCGGACTCATAGCATAGTGAGTACCATATAAGAATATGTTATCAGAATATGTATCTCCGATATACCTATTTTATCTGTGGACTAAGCCCCCACTATTAAATAGCGTTGGATATCTTTGGCTATGATCTAATACCACAAATACATACCCTTAAACCTAGTTTGATAATGCCCTTGAATCCTATGATCCAGCAGCCCAAACATCTACATCTCTACTAAATTGGTTACATTGTTATCATCATGTATCTCATGTCCTAAGCGTATATGGTTACTAAGTCAGGTCACTTCAACGCTGCCCAAGCATGTGTTTACATCAAATAACAATCCTGTCTCTCCCAATTACCTATATTCTAGGCATGTTGACCACTGGGCATCCATCCCTCTACACATCTGTGTGCATATCTTGATGCGTCCGAATTTTCCGGACTATCAGCACCCCCGGAAATCTGGCACCGGAATAGCAACCGCTTTCCGCGACCCCATGCATGCAAGAGACAATTCTCGGTGAGATCAGTGGTGTATTGTTCTCCCAATGGCAACACTTGCACTTTTATTGTCGGACTTGCATACGCGATTATGTGGCGTACGTGATGATGTGGTGACGAGTGATTGGAGTTTCTTGTTGCCAGGCACGACAGGACACAGGTGACTTCAAGCGCTGATCATCAAACACGCTAGAAGTTCCTGTGCCATTATGTAACACGTGATATAGAAAGACTGAGGTGGTGCATTTTGCGTGAGGAGATAGGAGCTAGTGGGGTGGTGGTTGGGAGATGCGACGTTTCTTGGCTTGCAGAAGCAGATTTTAATCACAGCACATATCAAAGTTGAAGCAGATGTTATGATGTGACATGGATTCCCAAATTAGAAATATCACCCTCTTGGGAAGTTATAGCAAGACTAGTGGATACGCAACATATTCGGAGGATAAAAAATGGTCAGATTACCCAGATTTGCTATGGCCTATCAAGTTATGAAAGTCCTTGCTTTGTCACACATGGCTAAAGACGGCTTATCCGGCATTACTAGCCGGGCAGTAAATTCAGCTTCGCCCAGGGAGCTACTAGATTCAGTCTACCTTCCCACAGCCGCCCTCACTCCCTCACCCCTCGTACCCTCATAATCCCTCATTCCCTCACCACTCCCTCACCACTCCCCTCCAGACCATCAAGTTCCCTCACCATTTACTCCAAAGCGGCATCTATGGGCACCAGTTATCCTCGCCATGACCCCTCTCACGGCCACCCTAACAATAGCCGAAGACTCCGTTATTAAGTCACTGCGTATAACCCAGGATGTCGAGTGGGCTTGAGGGTAAAGAAAGTTTACCTAAGCGGTTAGTGGTATCGCCAAATGCTGGGCGTGATGATAGTGCTACCCACTGGAGATAATTAGAATATGCCTTTATAGTAGGCAAAATAGACTATATTTTTCTTCTTTGATCTTGAGGAGGGTTAGCTAATGAAAGAGAGATAATAAATAGATAACGCTGATTGGTTGTCTATATGCCAAGGAACAATGTTAACATAAGGCGTTAACTTGGTCCCACATTTTCCTACATGGAGTTGAAGATAATGGTTTGAAGTTAAATTGTTAATGGCAACAGAAGATAAAAAGGAATCAAATGGTCTATAGCATATGATTGAGATATTTAGGAATATATTCAGTAGTATATCAAGTGATATTTTGTTCACTCCAGATATCAATATACACCAGCCATAGTTGATCATTATTAACGACGGGTGAGTAGTAGTAGTAGTAGTAGTAGTAGTATTAAGTTACGTCGGGTTTAACTCAAGGTTGATTCGACGCCGGATTGGGTACCGGACAGAGACTAAGGT
>LXGU01000193.1:0-48793 GCA_001640685.1 Catunica adiposa
ATATCTCGTTGATCCCAACACGACACATGTAAGTACCGGAGAGAGTGTGAGGTCGTCTGCGCTGCATATATATGAGTTTTCCGGAAGCGGACGACCCTAGTCCGGAAACTCCCGTACCCCAAGAGCAGTGGCCGGACAATCTTCGGCACCTGCGGGCCCCTCTTATAGCCTAATATGTTGACCGACATCAAGCTCGCTTAGCTCAGTTATCTTTTTTTTGCCTGTCGTCTGAAGTTTTCTGGACAAGTGATTTTTTTAGACCAAAAGGTAACATAGGCATCGGAATTACAAACCTGTCCGACACATGGAGTGGTTGTTCTGGTATTAGTAAAACCCCGGTCAATTAATGATCACAACGTAGAGTGTAGAACAGGTAACGTTTTAAAACGGAATGAAAGTACCGCCAAGCAAAGCAAGCACATTTAAAAAAAAAAACTAACAACAGCCAGCCAGTACTTCTATGGCCGACCAAATCGAGTCGGAAGCAAAAAGAGACGGTGGGTCTTGCCGTGGATCGAACACGGGACCTCTCGCAAGCTAAGCTTTAGGGTGGACCCTAAGCGAGAATCATACCACTAGACCACAAGACCAGATGCTTCGTTGAAACAGTCATGTCAATATAAGATTATATAGGTATTGCTTTTAGCCGGCATGGATTTGCCACAATAAACGGAAATGGAAAAGGTGAATTCGCCTATTATCAGTTACTATTCAACTTTCTATAAATCTGGACTGTCGCCCACCAAGTCATTGGTGCTCTCATGTTGATTTATTCAATTCACATTATTTCAACCAAATTCGCCGCTTTCCATTCCAAAAATACACGTTCTTATCAGTAATTTACCACACAGTTGTCAACATGGTTCAACAATTTCAATCCCTCATTGACCTCGACAATCTCTCCGACTCCGACTCCGAAGTCAATCCTCCCGTCCGCACCTCCCCCACCGCCCCCACTCCCACCTCATCTACCCCATCAAATTCCGCCACCTCTGTCCCCGCCGGCTGCCTCCCCACGTTATTTCCCTCCCTACAAGCTCTCCCTACTCCCCGCCCCCGCCCTCTCCAGGAAGGCAAAGCCCTGATTGCCTTTGCCCGGAAATGGCTGCAGGATCGGAATAACATCATTCCACAACGTCTGATGAGAAGGGATATTCCTAATGTGACATTTTCGGATGGGGAGACGGGATATGCTTCGGCGAAGGAGATGATTGAGGATTTTGATAGAGTTGTCAACTTTTTGTGGTATACCGGCACTCGTAAGTTGCTTCATTGTTATTGAAAGGCTCCGCGATCAGGGACTAAATATATACAGCGTCACTTCAACTCAACTTTGGCCTTGAATTTGCCAAGTTGTATTCTCACATGATTAAACAAATGGATGCTACGCCCGTCCCCACTTTCATCGTCCTCCGCAAGTTTGACACTTTGTTCTACACATTGATTACCAAGGAATCTTCTCTCGTCAACAACACATATCTCGTCCGCATCCAATCTAGCATTAACCGCATCAAATCAGATATCCTCGCCCGCATGCGTAAGATGGCTGGGTTTGACGATGACGAGGTTTCCTCCGATGGATCCCTTGTGTCTGGCGATGAAGATGACTATGACTCTGACGAGGATCTTGGTCCGTCATTCGATCGACATGGCGTTCCGAGAGCCGAAGGTGCCTATGACGATGAGGACTTGAAGGATACTAGAGGTTGGAATGTCAATGTTGATGAAACGGCGTGGAGAGCACCAAAGACTAAGTTGGAGCTGGGGATTGCCTTGGGACAGATGTTTGAGAGGAGTTTAGAGGCTATTGATACGAAACGGGGAGTTGACCTTTGGGCGAAGTTTCCCGGGGAAGATGAGGAAGAAAGCCAAGATGTGCAGATGGGCGGTTGTGATGTGAAGAGGGTCGTGTATTAGTGAAGAGAAGATTCTATGGGTGATGAACTCTATGTATCATGATGTACGAATAACGAAGGCCTTTTGCCACCATTCAATAATTAAAACAGCCAACTCTGATATCGCCAGTGTCTCACTCTATGCCGCTTTCTTTAACTCAATCCACATTTTCTATGTTTGAGAAGTCCACATATTCCGTCTCCACCCCTTCTAATCCCACTCCCTTCGCAAACCCCTCCGCCCACCTCCTAACAAACTCCTCCCCAACCTCTGTCCTCCACCCCTCTCCCATCTCTCCCTTCACACTTGTCACGCCCCTCCCCACCACACCACACGGCGTAAACCTGCCCCAAACATTCTCGTTCGTTAACCCTCTCGCCACCACATCCAAATTCACCGCCGTCCCCAGCCCCGAAACATACCTCCGCAAATGAACTCCCAACGCCGCAATCTTGTTAACTCCCCGCTCCCCTCCATCAACCCAAACCCCCGGCTCCTTCTCATCCAACATCGTCTCCACCCCACAAACATCCCTCAACGCCCCCATCGTAGTCTCCTCCAACAACCTCGAGTAACTCCGCACCGTATGGTGTGGCGCCCCGCCATGTAAATCCACCGTCGGCCACAAAACAACCTGGCCTGGCCCATGATACGTCATCAGGCCTCCCCGCTCCGTCTCCACCAACGCAACGTTGTCAAACTTGCGGGCTCCGGGAACTCCCCACACATCCCCGACAGAGAGTGGGGCCGTTATTTGTTGCCTCTGAGCTGGGTCCACTTGGGAGATTTTCTGACGGCGGCCAAGGGTTATTGTGGGGGTCGGAGTGAAGGCGAGGAGTCTAGGTCTAGGGACGTCTTGGGTAGGCTCTGATTTATATTTTAGGAAAGTGGCTCGTAGATTGTTTTGGTAGGTTTGGTAGACAGAGTACGGTATTGGGTTACCGTTTTTGGGTATCGTCAATAGTAATTTCCTGTGTGGAGATTTTGTCGCCAGTCCTCTATGGAACATCAAGAGTCCGGACGGTTTCAGGGTTGTCCTCATTGTCACGATTATCCTGTCAGTATACAACGGAAAGAATCCAAGGAAATTAGTGCGATATCAGATTGACCAACTACTAAAACTCCAGATAACAAAGGATTGATATGCAGGTCCCGAATTTCATATCCAGGTTACAGCCGGGAGAACCTCGGTAGAAACCGGACTTAGTAAACGAATTAAGAAAGCATGATATAAAGGTAATGATTGAGTCACGGCTGTAG
This sequence comes from Catunica adiposa, assembly GCA_001640685.1. Taxonomy (NCBI): domain Eukaryota; kingdom Fungi; phylum Ascomycota; class Sordariomycetes; order Microascales; family Ceratocystidaceae; genus Catunica; species Catunica adiposa. The sequence continues at coordinate 3,157 of LXGU01000193.1, forward strand.
AGGAAGGAGCATTATTGCCAATTAAATGCGTTTATTTCGCCGAGGAAAGGCTACAAAGCGGTCCTTCAGAAAGTAAATCGAGGTCGACAACCCTCATGAAGATTGCATAACAAATATGGTACCGATGATGTATATCACGGGACATCTCATCTTACTCGCCCACTTCTATCTTGATAACAATGTTGATAGATTCCACGCACATATTCACACAGAATATTATGGACTCAAGGACAAATAATTGGAAGAAAACCATCTCTACGACGAGACGAAAGTCAATAAAACGATGGAAACCAAGTAACAGCCATACAAAACACCCAATACGACCGCACCTACGGAAAAGAAAAACAACAGCGAGTCAATCAAAACAAAAAAGACAACCAGAAACGCGCAAAGAGCAATCAACAAAAACTATAAAGGCAACGCAATCAAAGAACAGCCCGCAACCATCTCCAACCAGCCAGTAGTAAAATACCAAAGCGAAATAGATAACAGTAACAAAGAAAAGTGGCGTCTCGCATAGTGGGAGAACGGAGATAGGGAGGAATATGAAAAGCTAAGAGGGAGGGATATGACAGAGATGATAAGATGTACCGCCAGTCCCGGCCTATGGACTGGCTCCTCGTCAACCGAGAATGTAGGCACTAGAGATGACAAGACCGAAAGTAGAGAAACAAGAAGATAGAAATCTAAACCCCGGATTCCACATATGGGCCAAACCAAGGGGCACAACGCAACTGGTTGGGCTCAACAGCCGACAAATCCAGGCGTGTCAAGAAACGAAAAAGGAATACCCCGCAAAGCAGAAATAAAAACAAAAATATGGCTCCAGTCCCCCAAACAAATCAAAACAACCCACAAAGCAGCAGCTCACAGAAATACACTCTTCTTCTGCCCCAGAAGTAATAGCAACAATATCAACATGGTCAAAAAATAAAACGCTACCAAGTCCTTTTGTGGGCCTCATTGGTCTCATCAGCGCGTCAAAGTGAGATAGCGAGGGAAGATCACGACAGCCTGCTCATACACACACAGGCGTGGTGGAGACAATCTCAGAGGCTGAAGCCACATGAGGAGCTTCCCGACTGGTGGTAAAACACCTGACTGGATTTTGTAGCTCAATGCGTCGAGCTCTAGTCAGCATTGAGCGGCTCTCCATCCATGTTGGTGAAATTGCCAAAGTCAAAACTATCACCACCCTCGCCATCAGTCTGAATGAAGGCGTCGAAGTCGAAGCCGTCAAGCACATTGTCCGTATTAAGAGGATCCGCCAGCTCGAAGGAGCCAAAGTTGACCTGCGGTACCGTGTTAGTCTCCCGGATACTCAGAGCTTCGCCTTCGTGCCAACCTACCATGTTGCTGCTCGGGTCCCCAAAGGTGTTAGGATCCGTGTGGGGCTGAGAGATCGGCGGCGCTGTCGGTAATGACGCCTGCACAGATGAAGGTTGCGAATTTGATATCGCAGGCTGGGGACCTCCAGAAGGAGGAGCATTACCCTTGAACCCGGGTTGGTTGGCAGGAGTCAGAGGGGTGGCAGGAGCACTCTGCTCATCCACTGAGTTGTCGGCCACAGGAGTCGCGCCAGTAGCGGTGCTACCCTTCTTTTGGGCCGCAGCCTAAAACAAAGTTAGTATTATAGATATAATGTAATCAATCCATATTCTTTTAAATAGATCTTACCTTGCTCTTAGAAGCCTTCGGCTCCTTCTTCTTCGGGGCGGCTTTAGGAGGCTGCTGAGGAGTAGGAGGAGCAGGAGTCCCACTACCACCCAGTTGTGGTGAGGATGTGTTGGTGCGTGAATTGGCAAGGTTGTTGGGTGCCGAGGGGGGAGGCATCGCCCGCTGCTGAGGCGTGCCCTGAGGACCAGGAGGCCCGGGCTGTTGGCCCGGCTGCATCATGGGATTCCCATTGTTCATTCCATTCTGAGGCCACTGTCCAGGAGGGTTTCCAGCACCGCCCTGTTGTTGCCTTGCTTGCATCATTTGTTGTTGCTGTTGAGGGGTCATATTACCAGGGTTAAATCCAGGGTGCGAACTAGGCGGCCGCATGTTGTTGTTCATCGGACCTCCGGGAACCATAAACCCGCCCTGTTGCCCGTTAGGCATACCATTCTGCATTTCACCACCCATAAAGTTCATCTGACTGGGAGAACCTTGGTTCTGAACCTCGGTGGGTACAGGCGACGAGATGCTGCCGTTGACAGCTGATCCCGTCCGCTTGATATCGGCTGGGTTGGGCGAGTTCCCATTCTTGTTCTGAGGCGAAGCATCTGAGAAAGACTGGCCGTTGGGACCACCAGGGTTAGGACCATCTTGACGAGGCATACCCCCCATGTTATCTTGTTCTTGCCGAGCAATGAGGAGGCGCTTCTTGTTCTGTTGTTCCAACATCATAAGCTGCATTTGATAGTCCTGCAAAGCATGGTTGCTCTGACCCCCCCCGGAGGCACCAGGCTGTGAAGCACCTAGTACACGCATGTTTCCGTTAGCCATTTCGGCGCCGTTGTACATCGCATTGATAGCCTCAGGGTTGTTCTGCATCATGGGCGAACCCTGACCCTGTGAACCGCCGGGCATCTGCTTGTTGGGCATTTGTGTACCGTGGTGGTGCTGGAGGTTGGCGGCATAGGTGGCGATCGACTTGGACTGGTTGCTGTGGTTAAATTGTTGCATCTGCTGCTGCGTCAATTGAGCTGGGTTGATGCCGCTGGCCAGAAGCATTTGGTTGGTGCCGTTTGGACCGGGTCCCTGGGGTCCCATCATTCCGGTACGGCCATTGATCATTATGTTCTGGCCGTTGGGGCCAAATTCCACTCTGGGCTTCTTGGAAGGAGACTGTGTCACGTCACCACCGGGAGAAGGTGGGCGATCACGGTTGGCATCCATGCCACCTTCTCTGTTCATGCCCATCTTTTGCTGCTGCTGCTGCATCATCATATTGCCACTATATATCTGTTAGATACGCAAATCACAAGATATGACTGTCGTGTATTTGGGTGCAACTCACGTCATGGCGGCACGGACAAGCGTTGCCGAGCCTCCGGGCTTCATCATCATGCTGTTGGGCTGGCGGAGCATATTGCCGTAGACCTGTTGGCCGCCAACGTCTCTAACATTGCGGAGCAAGTCTGCCTGCGACATCTGTCTACCACGAGACTGATTTCCGGTCGTTAATTTTTTAAATTCCAGACTAGTCAAGATTTTGTTTCATTATATACGGATAAGCTTACTTGGGTATGAGCAACATATTGCTGAACCATGGGAGGAACAGTTTGCTTGTTGCCCTTGGAGGCACCATAGATGTCCCAGAAAACGGCAAACCATTCAAGCAGAAACGAAGTGTCTGATGACATGGGTACCTTTGGTTCCGGCAGGTCCTGGGAAGATTTGTGCTCTTCCTTGCTATCGGTGTCCATAGGGTCTCCGCTATTTCCGCGGTTTTCGTCATCCATAGTCTGGATACCACCAACATTGTGCTCCAGCAAGGCGCGAGCAGCATCCGTCATTCCATATCGCAAAAAATACTCGTAGATGTAGGTGTTGAGAATCAGGCGGTGATGTTGGTCACTAGAAAATTGGGGGCGGGTCTGAGGCATCTGCTGCATACCGGGCTGCATGCCTGGTTGTTGACCCATTTGCTGTTGGGGGACTGGTGGTTGTGGGGGTTGCATGTGCGGTTGGCCGGGCTGCGGCTGCGGCTGTGGTTGCTGGCCCATCACCATACCGGGCATCATCTGAACTGGGGCGCCCATCATGGGGCCGCCCGGTTGCATGGGATTCATACCGCCCATGTTCATATTGGCGGGATTCATAGTCGCGGTGGAGGCTACTGTAAGGGAGCGCTTTGTTGGTATAATTGGGAAAACAAAAGCGCCTTAAGCAGAGCGCAGGTGTCGAGACGTGTTATGCGACAGTAGTGGAATTGACGCCGTCTACAGGTAGAGGGCAGAAAATCGCAAAACTGCGCGATCTTGACTACCAAAAGGAAGTGTCGGCGCGATGACAAATGTTCAAAAAAAAAAAAAAAAAGATGAGACGTGCTGGTATGACACCGTAATAGAGGGCAATTCGCCACACAGGCAGGCAGAACGTTTTACAAAATAAATGATGTGACAGACGATAAGGCCTGAAAGTCGGCACCCAAGTACACGCGCTATTCACACTATAAGTGGCTATAGCTTAGTAAAATATGATAACACGTCCAGCAACAAAACCAACACGGTCGTGATGCAATAAGACAGCACAAGCGATGCAGGAAAGGCACACAGCAAAAATCAGTGACAGGACAACAAGGTAGGCGACTCAGATGCGGATAATAGATCACAAAATCAGAGCAAATGATCGCTTGTGGAGGAAGACAGCGGCTAAGAACGCGATAGTGAACTTTGTCGGGAGGAGCGAAAGCGTGATAGGGCAAATAGACAGCGCCGAACCCAAGAAATATAGGAATTAGATACCAAGTCGGAGCGCAAGGCGCAAAACGACAAAAAGAGAAAGCGGAGGACAAAGGCTATGATAGTTCCCAGTCATTGACAGAAGAACCAGCGACGCGGCGATGGAGGGAGGGGGTAACGAGATCGCTTTATTGGGAAGAAAAAGTGGTCAAGAGAGAGAGAGAGAGAGAGAGAGAGCAGCGATCGGGATCCGAGAGGCAAGAGGAGAGATGCAAGATGCAAGATGCGTGCAAGATGCGTAGCGTTAGCGGCAGCAATTACCAGTAACCAGCGTTATTAGAGAAAGGGTTCAGGCCTGTAGGGCTCGGGCTTCAGGCGGCGAGGCCGGGGTATACGTTAAGCGACTTTAGTGTCTAGAGACGCTGTGAGAGTATGAAAGAACGATTAGTAGCCTATAGTTACAGAAGGCTTAATTAGAGCAGATGGGCAGTATGTGCCCAAGTGGCGGTAAATCGAACACCGGGCCGCTAAACCTCTAAACCACACACGGGGAAGGAGGTGGATCTTTTGGGCAAGTCGCCTTTGGGCAGTATGGCATGGGGTGATGGTGTGGGCGGAATATGTCACAGCTGCAGAAGCGGCCAGGGCAGAAAAAAAATAATTTTGGAAAATAAAGGAAATGGGATATGGCACGGCGGGGGAAAAATAACAATTCCAGGTCACGCAATCTAGAAATTCTACCGAGAGAGAGGAATTAAATCAGAAAAGAATAGAGGGAGAAGAACGTCCATCCATGAGGGCAAATGATCGATCCCCACCCCCAAGAGCTTCATCCTGAGCCAGAAGATTGACCAAGCAGGTGCCCAATTCCATACACAGTCATATTAGAGTCTGTGCATACTGTATAAATTTGACACGGTGTGCATGAGGCGTATGTCAGGGGTAGCTTTGTGCTTCAGTGGGCGCACACATAGGCACTTATACCCTATGGGCAACTACACGCATTCCTGACAAGCAGTGTGTATCGTGTGGCGGTATATGTGGGGTCTGTGGCGCTGTACGCGTTAAGAGCTTGTGTTGGCCTGAGGCATTCATAATTATTGCTAGGACGCGTGCTGGTTCGCACTGTTTTCGCGATATTAACACAGTGGTTTATACGGAGAACCAGCGATCAGTTGGACAAGATCATTTGGCCGTTTGGTGTGTGCAGCACGCGATGTTAACATGAAGTGAGCAGTCGTTTGAATGTGGTCCATTAGACATGGAGATGAAGGAAAATTAGATAAATTTCCATGAGTCTTTTGTTTCGCTTCAGATCAGGTATTATTCAATCCCGCCAATTCCACACATACGAAATTATACAAGCGGAAATAATATCAAATACAAGTTCAGCGCGCTTCCCGCTGTCAAGGGAGTTGGAGCCTGTCAATTTGTGTGGCCAATCGATCTATTGGCATTCAATACTTTCCATAAGTCTATATCTACTATCTACTGTGCCGAAGATCTTGGGTATCCCCAAATAATGTAACATCTCTGCCGATTGGGTTCGAAATTCAGTATATATGATACCGCACAAAAGAGTGATCACATGGTGTTATTAGCATGCTCACAAAAGCCTATATTCATCCTAGTTATTATTGATATTAAGGTGATATTCCGCACTCTACTATCGTGACGTCGAGATCCCATTATCCTTGTCTGCAAGTTACGCCAGAGGATGTCAGCTGCAACGCAGTTGTCTGAAAAGTGCCCTCAACTCCACTTAGAGAGACCAATAACCACAGATTCAATAACGTAATCACGTTGACTCCATCCCTACTGTGTGGTAAACCAGGCAATTAATCACAGAGTTGGCATTGCAATAAACATCCAGTCACAATGAGATCAACATTCTCTATATGTAATATTCCATCTGCCATCCAAACCTATTCTAACAACAGCTCACGGATTACAATACACCCCAATAATCCTTATTGCTTCAAGCTGTTATTATCTTTACCCTATAAAATCCTCAAGTTCTTCCCTCTCTATTAAACTAAAAGCAAACATATTGTTTCTGTCCCGCGTGGCATCCACGCACAACCACCAGTAATGCCTGGTCAGTCTTTCACCGATCCGCTCTTCTGCCCCGTTCTTAAACCAGTTCGCCGGAAATCCCCTGTCCCGTAAGCCATCCGGCACTTGTTTTTTTTTTTCGTCTGCAGCGGGTACCTGCACCCTCTCAAGCCATGGCTATAACACCCTTAACCCATTTACCACCTTTTAACTTATCAATGCCGCAATGGTGGTTTCTCTTAGTCTTTTTGCCCTGTTACTGTTGTTTAAATCAGCATCCACCTCTTAGTCCACCCTGCGTCCCGAGACACCCCCAGTCCGCATTACCATCTTATATCTACCGACAACATCGCCCCATCGACCACTTGGTATCAACAGGACCCACTTAGACAGGGCGCGCCTCCCAAAATGGCCAGCAGGCATGGATTAACTGCCGCAACGAGGAGGGGCCTTGCAGGACCATCCCAAATTGGTTATTTCTTAAGCCTGCTCAAAGCTGAAGGGGCCGCCTGTCCATTGATTAAGAAGGGCCATGGAAGTGCCTGACTAACCAGTCAGAGTATCACGTCAAATAGGCAATTAAGCTTCACGAGCATACCACAGGTCGGTAATGCTGATATATATTTCTGAAATATGCTAACTCTCTGAGACAGTCCTACAAGGACATAAGTTCTAAAGATAGTGGATATATGATAGTGATTTAGTTACATATCGCCTGTGCTCTAAATTGCAGGGGCCAGAAGCTAGATGGCGCAGGACTCGACGTTAGAATGGCGTCGTGCAACGCGGGAGTAACCCTAATACTAACATCATCTCATTCCACTCATGGCCCTGACATTGAATCAACGACAACTCTAGATCTGATAAGACGCAGAAAGTAGTAAAATATGTAGATATCATTTACGATGATGTAACTAGCTAAAAAGCACAAATATTTTTTTGCGGCATATAATCTAACCGCATAGTCATAAACGCATTACCCCACCAAAACTCACGAAACACGATCCATGATTATCCATTATCTCCATCTCCATCTCCATCTCTTATCACTTAGTCATCCTCCGGCGGCAGTTCATCGTCAATGTAGCGAACAAGTGTTATCCGCATCTCTGTCGTGTCGTTTCCACGAAGCACGTCACTGATAAAATGCGCCTCAACCTGCATCTGTACCATCTCCAAAGCACCGCGCAGAACACCACAAAGGATATTCGAATACCACAGCTCGTTCTGCGCGCGGCCATCATCGGGTAGTTCAACGAAGTCGGCGAGAGGGTTCTCTTCAAAAATGAGAGAGAATTGCTTGTTATCGGCGGTCCAGTTGGTAATGAGGGGTGTGATGTTGAGGAAAATCTTGAAGCCGACCTGTCGAGAAAGATTGTTATTAGTATATGATGCGGGGTCGGAGAGGAAGCACACCTAGAGAGACATACTCGGGAAATCATATCAGCAGTTTCCTTGAAGTTGGCACATCGCTTCATGGAGTTGGACTTGGCGAGATAGTCTTCGATAATGCGCAAGCCAATATTATAACCCATCTTGTCGAGTTGCTTATTAACCTCAGCATAGTTGGCTTCATAGTCTTTACATAACTGGGCGACAACAGTACCGTAAGTCAGTGTCACCAGTTCAGCATTGACCTTGTCAATACGTGTTCTGAGATATGAGAGTTAGTCGTTATTGTTATGATGTATGGACAATGGATATCTAAGGACAAGTGGTATATCAAGATATCATATACGGAGCGGTTCGTGTTCGATGGGTTTCGGGGCATACTGACTTCCAAATTCTAAGGAATTATTTGTTAGCGAACGGCGCACAACTTTCCGGGTGGGATTGTTGATCCATCGCAGGACCAGCACATATCCCATACGTCACAACTACTCACTCGTCTCCTAGACGCGACGCTTTGCTACTGCTCGCCATTATGAATTATCGCTATATACAATAAACAACGGGAAAGTCCCCAAAATAGCGGGGTACCAAATGGTGTCAAAAGGTCGCAAAATCCCAGCTTCAGGTTCTACGAAGCTGGCACCAATACATATTAAATTGCCCCCCATTCAACCTCAGCTGCGCCAGAGTGCCAACCTGCAATTGGGGCCCCAAGTCATGGGTGAACTTCGGCTGAATAAGCAAGCTTATTTGAGAGGAGTTGCGCCAACATAGCTCTTACTCGTAGAAGTGATACTATCCCTGTTATGGCTCCATAAAAAAACCAATCGCAGATACCAGGTTTTGGTCGATTAACGCGACCGTTTGAGAGCTCTCAGCCTTGTGTAAGAAGTTTGGTAGCCTTTTAACGCTGTTCTTGTATCTTGATACTACATTTATTATTAGTGATTCCGTGTGTCCTTTTAAGTCTACTTGATGTCCATTGAGTATATTTTCTCTCTCTTTTTGCTCCCCCCGAATACCCGTATTTCTCCATCACAACTCCAAATATAATAATGTCTTCCGAAAAGCGCCCCGCCGCCGACGACCCGGCGAGCTACCAGCTTGTAAAGAGGCCGAACCTAGGCTCTTCGTCGGAGGGCGCCCTTGCTCGGTACAATGCCATGGGAGACGGGACTTTGGTTCAGACGGTAGGTTATTTGAAAGTTATTTCTAAAGAATCCAGAACTAACAGCTGTATAGAAGCCCCGAACTAGTGGTCTGCAGGCGCCGGTCATGCAGTTGTCAGGACACACTGGTGAAATCTTTGCGGCCTCTTTCGACCCCAATGGCAATTTCATTGCCTCTGCCGGCATGGACAGGAATATCTGTACGTTTTATTCCAGGCGCAAAAACTGTCGAAGCACCACTCTGGGACCTCCCACTAACTTCATATCTTCCAGTTCTTTGGCGCACCTACGGTGACTGTGAAAACTACGGCTTGATGTCCGGACACAAGGGTGCCATTCTTGACCTTCGATGGTCCCGCGACTCCACCATCCTTTATACCGCCTCCGCCGACAAGTTCCTTGCTAGCTGGGATCTGGAAAGCGGCTCGCGCATCCGCCGATACATCGGCCACGAAGAAGTTGTCAACACCGTTGATATTAGTCGCCGCGGTGAAGAAGTTCTTGTTTCTGGGAGTGATGATGGAACCATTGGGATTTGGGATCCCAGAGCGAAGAATGCCGTGGATCACATCGAGACGGATTTCCCGGTGACGGCAGTGGCGATTAGTGAGGCGGGCAACGAGTTATATACTGGTGGAATTGATAACGAGATTCGCGTCTGGGATGTGCGGAAAAAGACAGAGATCTACTCGATGAGTGGGCACACGGATACTATCACATCGTTGCGAGTATCGCCTGATGGCAATTCTTTGCTGTCGAATTCAATGGACGGGACAGTAAGGACGTGGGATATCCGGGCGTTTGCGCCAGGCAATCGTGGTATTAGAACGTTTGACGGAGCAGTTGCGGGCGTGGAAAAGAATTTGATCAAGGCTAGCTGGGATTCAGCTGGTAAGAGGGTGGCGGCGGGTTCTGGTGATGGGACGGCATTGGTTTGGTCGACGGACTCTGGGAAGATGCTGTACAAGCTGCCGGGACATAAGGGGACGGTGAATGTGGCGGAGTTCTCACCTGGTGGAGAGCCTATTTGTAAGTGTATATGGTATCACTTGAAATCATGGGACATGTTGCTAACTTGGACTTATTTTAGTGCTTTCGGCGTCAACAGACCGGACAATGTTGTTGGGTGAGCTTCGGTAATCAAATTGGTAAAAGGCGGCAGTTGGTGGGAATTGTTTAGTCTTGGGTATTACGAAGGACGGGGCCAAACGGGGGGCGCGACGTATTGAGGATGTCGGGGCCGGACGGAGCTCTGAGGCATCGCATACATTTGGCGTTTAGGTTACGGCGTTTGATTTTACTGGTTCTGTTTTCATTTATCTCGCCATTGCCATTGATATTTTCTTTTTTTTTTGTTTTTTTTTGGCGATCTGTGGGACTTCTCCAAGAAATGTCTTAAATATACCAAAGTGTCATATATTATCTATCGGGCATCATAAGCGATGTCTATGCGACGTATATATGGGTTTAACACGGAAACGACGTCGAGTCTTAGGGTTCATGACGTAGCTGGCAGACATTAGATGGTGATCACACGCCATGGGTGAATCCGAGCCAAGTACGGGGTTCCTATGGTTTATTGTTGTAACGGCTGATCAGATAGTGGTTGAGTTCGGGTCCGTGGGGATCGTCGGACGAATTAGTGCAAAGGGCCGGTGGGTAAGTTGAGCGGCGTGACGGCGACAGTTTCATATGGATGTTTTTGGGCTAAGGCCGACAAAAGAGAGCGGGCATTTATTGGTGGGGGTTAAGAAGCTGAGAATATGAGACAGGGCTGTGCTGTCAGTCTATGTCGGAGATGGAAACACCGGATGGAGCTTTGGATGGGCTGTACGATAGTAGACTTGATTTGATCTTGAAAGCTACGATGCTTACGGACTATGAATTGGATGTTGATAGATCACATGCGTGGTGTGAAGGTTGTCCGCATCCGGGAGTTGTCTGTTCACATTGTATTAAATAGATCAATGGTTACATTATTATCTATTAAATAATAATCTGTCTCCACCAGATACCACATCATTTACGCAACGGCCTTATCTTTACGCTTTTAAGATTCCTAGGTGTCGTTGAGTAACGGATGACTTATATGCCGATGGACAAAGCAAGGAAGAGGCCTCGAAGAAGCAGAGGTGAGTGACGATGGTTTGAGGGGCGAACTGGAGAAGAGGTTACAGAGTAGGCGAGCACTGTCGCAGATGTGAAACAGGCCCTGGTTTATGAGTGGAAGAGTGAGGAGATGGTGTCGAGTTTTTCACTTCCGGATTAGCGTTGAAAGGAAGTGATAGGGCAAAATGGGGTCTGTTGTAAACAGTGAAAACAAATATAGAAGTATTGTATTGTTTGGAAAATTTCTGCTATTATGAGAGTCTCGTATTGTGTGGTGAAGCAAAAGAATGTGGCTTTGCGTAGAGTTTTGGTGATATTTTGATATCTTACTAACACGCTAAAACCAAGGAATAAATCCTCCGAAACTCTATAAACCAAATCTCGATCTTACCGTAATCCTCTCAGTAAGCCAAATGCCAACCGCCCATTTCAGGACTCCGTTAAGAAACCCACAAGATATCCATGTATCCTTTGAATAGACACAACTCCACCCCCAACCATCGCGTATTGTGAACGAAGGTCCTCTTTCGCTTTGATCCCGTGGTTATAATTCCCTCCAAGTCAAAACACAGCCAATAGCAGTCATCATCGGTTCTTTGCACTTTTGGACACGGCCACTGGCTTGGGTGGGAGCGTTGCCACCAGGGCCAGGGGATAGATACCAAAGGATGGACGAGAGATGATGGTAGTGAGATGGGACTTTGTCACGTTGTGGTGGTTTGTGGGTATGAATTGGTACATGGAGCTGGCGGCGGTTTGAGGTGGTTGTGTAGCCATATGATATAACTATTCGTCTTCTTAAAAGAGAAAAAAAAATAATACAATAAAATACAATAATTAAAAAAAATAGAAGAATTCATATGTCAGAAAATATATACAACACGGGAAAATTAAACTTGATACTTCCGCTTGTCACCATCAAAGGTCTCTTCTCCATAGTGATACAGCCCGACTTCCTCTAGTAAATAAATGATTTCCGTCCGTCTCAGGACCTGTTAGACATACCCAGTGATTTGGGAATAGTCGAGAGAAAAAGAAAACAACTAAAAAGTTATTACTGGGAAAGCGTAGCCTAACATCTGAATCCATCTCCGCCCGGGCCCCGACTGTCATTGGATCTCGTTTCTCTTTTCGTGTTTTTGTATTTTTATATGATTTATCTGGCCCATATTCGTTTTTTTTGTAATTTCTCTCTTTTCACCCATCTTTGTTGGATTTGATAGAGGCGTAGTATTGAGTACTCGCTTTGAAGTTGTGTGTATAGCAAGAGCTAGGTCTCTGCGATTTTGATTCTTATTTCCTCTGTTTCTCTTAATTTCTTTTATTTTGATGATTTATGTTATTTGAATTCGTCTTTTGTCTTCTCTTCTCTCTAGGTCTTGGTTGTTAGCCGTGTCTTCAATCTTGGATATTGTCTTTGCTCTGGGAGCATCACCATCAACTATTCGGATACTATCCTGGAGATACAAGCCTTTTTTCCTTCTAGCAGTATTTACTCAACTATTCGATTCTCTGGTAGACATTTGCTATACCAAATAGGCTATATTTTGTTGTCTGGCTGTTTGTCTGACATTCATAAAACGGTAATATCTCGCATTAATATTCTTTCAGCTCTCTGCTGTTCATTACCGCCAGCTCCAACCGCGCTACGAAGATATACACCAGCAACACGAGATTAGCAGATACGTCCGGCTTGAACTGACGATATCCTCAATATTGGAAAGCCGTTGATCGGTTCGACATTTTGTCTGATTTGATCAAAGACCTACTCCCTCTTATTGGCTCCTTGTATTTCGATAAACTACGACTGTTGGAATGCGCTAGCATCCCTTAAACGACGCTTGCATTTTAACTGTGTTCGGAAGAGAAGGTGACGTTTGGTAACTTGGCTTGCATTCTTGGACTTGAGTTCCACATATACCTGCCTTAATCTGTCTCGATCTGTCTCGATCTGCCTCAACCTGCAGTTCCATACTTCGGTTTTCTACTCCAAGTCACCAGCTATAGCCTCTACCATGTCATCCGAGTCAACATCACCCGGGACTCCCTCCCGATCTGTCTTCGGTCGCCAAACTTTTATGCGCAGTCGCCCCGATACCTCACCTCCTCGCTCCTCTCGCTTCCGCATTCCCATCGGCCGCAATCGCCGCCCCCCGACTGACCTTGAGGCCAGTATCCCCGAAGACTCCGCTGTCCAAGCCTCCGCCTACTCACAACCGGTTGCTGGAATTGCTCCGCCACAGCCAGCTGCTGTGCCGCCATCGGGTGGCCGGCAGACATCGAGGAGATTTAGAGGATCGGAGAGCGCAGAGTTGAGATTGGGGGGACATAGAAACAGTCAGGATGAAGAAGTGCAGGAGACGGAGAGGAGAGTGAGGCATTTCTTGACCGGGTCGGGGAAGGAGAGGAGGAGACGGGGACAGGCGGTGAAGAAGGAAGACAAGAACTTCATGTGGTGTTTTCCACCGATCAAGTCAGAACTTGCAAAAAAACATGTTGTGAGATCCTTGGTTGCGGGTCTCTTTACTGCATCGTTGCTTGCTGTCTGTAAGTTAAAAATCCTACCTACATAAATCCCACTTACAAAGAATATCATACTAACCCTGGACCCTATAGACCTTGGCTTGACTATGTCACACAAGTACGCCCAGAGCCAGTTCTCCATCATCCTTATAATGATGATCTTCTCCTCTACCATTATCTTCTGTCACAGTCTTACCCGCGCCTGTTTCCTCGTATTCCGCCCTCCCAAGAACGAAACCAATGGCACCCTTTACAACGTCAACGGCTACGCCATTCCGCAGGCTCCCATTCCCGTAATCCTTGCCCGCGACGAAGAAGCCCAAGGTGTCGAAATTAGCTCTAAACCCGAGCCCCCGGCATACGGTGTATGGAGATCAAGTGTGCGGGTTGACCCCAATGCTATGTATTGGCAGCAAAACCCTAATGCTATGAGACAGCCTGATAGACCGGGGACTGCGACGGCGAGACCCCCGAGCTATATTTCTGAGGATGGTGTGGGGTATGTGGTGGATGCGGTTCCAAGATCGACTGTTCCGGAGGTGAGCCAGTTGCCAGTTCATCCTTCGGAGAGAGGGAGAGCTGGAATGCCTGAGCGAAGATAGTAGGGAAGTTGACTATCGAGAAACGATTTAAATGACAAAAACCTTTTGTATTTTTTTACTGGTTGACTATTCTGTAATTGTGGATATTTGATTACCGTCCTGTATGGTACTTGAGAAGGATAGTCTGATATTACGTGCGTGCATTGTTTTGGCGATGATAAGTGCAACTATCCTTGGTCAGGCCTCAATGACAGCCAGCAGAATGCCAGATAGGCCGCAATTAATCCAACAGGATTACACAAGGAAACTTGATTTATCTTCACAGTTACATTTCATCGTGACCCCAAAGCCTGTAGCCGCAGCCTATGAACATGTGCATGTCGTCTTCAGGGTGGAGGATGACCGATATCCACTCGCATGCAGATAGGTGGTGAGGGCCCAGTAAATGTTCGGATGAGTTTAGGAATATCACGGGGTATATGTCATTGGCATATGTTGCTTTTGGGGGCTTGTTTAGCTTGCAGATTGGCAGTTGATTGAGCCTCCTATTTGTGGCTACTTGGCTTGTTTTTATGGTCTTGATCCGCATTTTAATCTGGCATATGCCATGGAATCCACGCATGATGATCGGAAGAAAGGAAGCGACAGAATGGCCGGCTCTTGGAGAGAAAACGATGCTGTAATTGATATCGTCACGCATGCAGGATGAAAAAGACACTATAAATCATAAGAATTCCACGAGAAATTAAAACCAATTGTCCATTTAAACGACAGTTTCATCAGCTATCGCCACTAGTTGCTTATTTCTTGTTACTCTGTTCTCGTACCTGCGTTTTCCAGGTGGCAAACCACCGTATAGGGAAACCTGTGCTTGCCATCTGAGCCTTTCCAATAACGACAGGTAGCCATTCACATGGTCTAGTACATAATGTGACATAGTGCATCACCTAAGGAAGGCCATAAATCAAGTACCCCTAGGTAGTTATTGTGGATCCATCCAGGTCTATGGGCTTCTGTCTCCCCACTTTGACATCCGCGCTTTTGACCTCTAGTAGCTTATTGAGCTCCTGACTAATGCTGGCCCCACTCTCGAACCAAGAGGCCACAGCAAAACGGCGGGTGGTATCGCTCGAATCAGGAGGGCCGCCGTTGCAACAATGCAGTTACTTAGTGGTGGTAGCTTCCAAACCACAGCGCTTCAGTCATGCACTAGCACCACCAGCTGGTTGGAGACAGTGGTTTCCTCT
Source organism: Catunica adiposa (assembly GCA_001640685.1). Lineage (NCBI taxonomy): Eukaryota > Fungi > Ascomycota > Sordariomycetes > Microascales > Ceratocystidaceae > Catunica > Catunica adiposa. Next base: position 18,585 of record LXGU01000193.1, read on the forward strand.
GCCCTGGGTCCAATCCTGAGTTTGCAACCCAACCAATTGCTACTTCTACCGTTTCCCGAATCTTGGTTTGCACTTCTCCCCTTTAATTCTTTCAATAATCAACCATCACCGAAAATCACAAAAAGTTTGGTACGTGTTTATCAGCGCCTCCAATATTCATCCGACCTCTGCCCTTTGTCTGGTTTCCAGCGCACACCATCAATTCATGTCATCACCGTGGCGTTCCCAACCCGCCGCCGTTTCTCGAAACCTTGATCTAACGCGATGTCTTCTAACTCCCTTGCAGTCCTTCTCGACAAAACCAACTTATCTCACAACATAACCGGAACCCTGAAGGTGAGTTTTGCCCATCAAGACTTCCGTTTTCCAGGGTCACGATGTCTTTTCTACCCAAACGGGTGCTTCGCAATGCCATGACTCCATTTCCAAGTCCTACATCAATCAATTGCTTGTGGCGTTTTCCAATCGTCGTTTGTCATTCGCTTCCATCACCAATACCCTGCTTGCAGCTGTCAGCTGCTCTCCGATCGGCCGGGTGATTGGTGATGATCATTTTCTATTGGCTTTCCTGTCTCGCCCTATAACTTAGGGTAACGATCTGTTACATTTCGAGACTTCATCGTTATATCCCCTGGATTTCCAATTTATCGCCAATTATTACCCTCTCTCGGATCAGTCGGAGGTTGATGGTAGGGCATATGCCGTTGCGTTTGCCGTTAAATTGGTTGTTTTGTGCATCGCTTGGACCTCTCGCAGCATATTCCTTTTTTTTATGGCCTTTATACTTCACACTTTGCCGGCTGTGATCGGATTCGAAGTGCTTTGAGATCGTGGCTTACCACAATATATGGCGGAGCGGGGCTTTCTCTGAATAGCCTTGCCTCTATGACTAAGTGTCTTACTCTGAAGATCTGGCCTTGGCAGGGTTTTAGAAGCACTAATCAGCCGATTGTTGGTTGTCCACTGACTGTTGTGCGCTCTGTCGTGTCTAGCCGGGTCGAGTCTGGTGGAAACCTACTCAATTGGCCTGTGCTGCATGCCCTGCATGCCATGCATGCTGTAGCCCGATCTACAATGAGTATACTGCGCTTGTGCCTTAACAACGGCTACCGACATATCACATGATAGTTTACACGGGACCCGAACTGCAATCCTTTTTGCTGTGTTCAAGAAAAGTGAAGCAAACGAACGATTTGGTCACAATAATTTGATATTGGTTGCTTTTGGACTTGGGCGATCATGGTAGACATAGTACTGTTTCCGATCTGTTATACTAACGTTGTGTACTTAGGCTTTCTTCTAATAATTCAAAATGTCGAACCTGTCTCGTCGTGCCTGCTACAAGTGCGGTAACGTCGGCCACTACGCCGAGGTCTGCCAGTCCGCTGAGCGTCTCTGCTACAACTGCAAGCAGCCTGGTCACGAGTCCAACTCTTGCCCCCTTCCCCGCACCACCGAGGCCAAGCAGTGCTACCACTGCCAGGGTCTCGGCCACATCCAGGCTGATTGCCCCACCCTCCGTATTAGCGGTGGTGCTGGCGGCAACCGCTGCTACAACTGTGGCCAGCCCGGCCACATTGCCGTAAGTAGTCAATGATTTATTCTGTGTGGATATCTGTTCGATATACTAACTCACCCATCAGCGCACTTGCAACGGCCCCATGAACGGCATGGGCCGTGGTGGTCCTCCCCCTCCCCGTGGCGGTTTCGGTGGCTTCCCTCGTGGCGGTTTCGGTGGTCCCCCCGGCCGCCCCTCGGCTACTTGCTACAAGTGCGGTGGCCCTAACCACTTTGCCCGTGACTGCCATGCTCAGGCCATGAAGTGCTACGCCTGCGGCAAGCTCGGTCACATCTCCCGTGACTGCACCGCCCCTAACGGCGGCCCTCTTAACACTGCCGGCAAGATCTGCTACCAGTGCGGCGAGTCTGGCCACATCTCGCGTGACTGCCCCCAGAAGACTGGTGGTGCTCCCCCCGTTGGCGGTGTCGGTATCCCCACTGATGCCCCTGAGGGTGACCACATCCCCGCTTCCAACGGTGCCCCCATCGCCTAAGTGTTGAACACTTAAGGTGGTGCGAGTGATGGCCTGGGATTTCTATAGCTGAAACCCTGGGCCAGTGATGGGGTGAAGCTTGTCTTTTTCTCGAGACGGGCTGGTCCCCTTCTCGGTATATCGTTTTCTTGGTCATTCTTTGCGCTTTACTTATCATGAGCCTTCGGCTCCGTTTCGTCTTAGCGCCGGCGCGATGGGTTCATGTTCTCTTGGGTTTTTTTTTTCATTTCATTTTCATTTTTGGGATCATCTTCAGGCTATCCATGACATCTTTTGGGCTCTTTTTTCACCATATTTTTTTTATTCATTTCTTCGGTTTCCGCATAACGCGTTTGGCGTCTACGGCATGTTTCTCTGCTCTAATTTCCCTTATTCTTTTTTTTTCTTGTTCACACAACGTACGGACACGACTCGGCGCTCTTTACTGGAGGCCGAAACCACCAAAAACGGCGCAGGTTCAGGCCATGTTTGGGTCTGATTTTGACACATAGCAAATCATCTCTTATTTTGCGAACCTGTGATGGCGAGAACGCTTGCTGCGTGGCTTCTTACTTTTTTGGCTGCAACTCTGAGGATACATTACACACTTTGATGCTTTCTGCGGGCTTCGACTTGGCAAGCTTCAGACTCTTGAGAAGAAGACGATGAGGAAGAGCGATTGGGGGTAGAGGTGTGTGTGTGGAGGGTGACAGATGGGGGGAGACTCGGGTGATGGGGATCCAGGCCACAGGCATTTCCTGGTGCATCTCGATGTACACTGGATTGACTGGGTGGTACTGGTTTTTCTTGCTTCGGTCCCTGTATCTTGACTCTGCCGACGACCCTGGGGCTTTAGGGGAGAGAGAGAGAGTATTCTAGCTCTTACCCTTTGGTTCTGACTTGATGAAAAGTCGCCCTCTGATGGAAACTTTTTGATCATTTGTCCAGTAGTGTTTCTTGGAAGCACTGTCGAGGACAAGCTTCTTGTATAATGCTTGATGTTTTGATGACAACATATCAAGCCCATCAGAGTCTACGTGGGCTCTCGAGAGTTACCAAGACGACAACAGACATGAGTTGGCAAGGAAGGGTGTCTGTGAAATGGATCCTGGAGGAGGGAGTTACATTGGTTGACGTGGTGGATGCGAGACAAATGGTTGTGGCGGTCAGCGTGGACAACGATACGGAATAGAAGGGGCTGCAGGAGGAGGATATTGATACTTTGTTTTGGGCCGTGGCAGGTGCATGCTGAGGAAATTGGATAGAGCAGAAAGCAAGTTTTAGTAAAGCGATGTGGACGGAGAAGGCAACAGAGTATCTTTTTTTTCTTCTTGAAAAGGACGACACGGAAATCTCGTTTTGATTTCTAGTGTATCACTTTATTGGGAGGAAAAGGACTCTTTGTTGTTTGGAGGAGTTTGTGATCTGGGTTGTCAAGGCTGTCTATGAGACAGTCTTGGTGGTCTGGTGATCAGCATCTCGCCCAAGAAGCACCAAAAGACAAAGCCCAGTTGAGGAGTCAATTGTAAGGTTACTGTTATCAAGAGAAGAGGTTGTGAGGTGACGGTGCAGACGATGAGATGAAGTTGGTGATGATGATGATGTAAGATGTGTGATGTTGTCAAGGTAGGTCCTTTTACGATGATATAATCAGGGGCATGGGTGACTATGTGATTTGAATGCCGTAGGCAGTGAAAGACGAGAGATATCATGAGTGTTCTGATTGGCCAACATTTTGATTTTGCTAAGCCTTATAATCTCAGTAGAAGCCTCTTACAGACATGAAGCCTTCATAGCTCAGTTGGCAGAGCGCGACACTAGTAATGTCGAGGTCAGCGGTTCAAATCCGCTTGAAGGCATCTCTTTTTGCATATATTTGGTCTCTATTAATACCATGCATGTCTCTCTGTCATTTTTTTTTATTGTTGTAAACGTAGAAACAAATTTGTCAAAGCCACATTTTAAAATTATTCATTATTTCTCGCCAATATCTGCTCTTAAAAGTCTTCCAAAAAGGCTTCAACCTTGCGTCTTTCTTCATCGTCAACTTCCCCAACCTCCTTCATCGCCTCTCCGTTAACTCCCCGCAACCTACCCACACGCCCACCAACACGCGCCAACAACATCCGCATCTTCTCTAGTTCCTTTTCCATCTCTCCATTGCGCGTAACAATATTTGGCTGTACTGAATTCCCAGGTTCCTCGTCTTCATCGTCTTCGGATGCCACTTCGGAGTAAGGGCGTTTGGAGGATGACGTGAGAGGCGAGAGGGTAGTAGATAAAGTGCGGAGGAGGGCGAGGCGAGGGGTTATAGTGGAGAGCTGGGTAGTGAGGGAGGTTAGTTGGGCGTGGAGGGTGGCGTATTGGGTAGAGAGTTCCTCGGAGGCGGGGAAGGGGCAGGTTGGGGGGAGACTGGCGACTGCGGAGGGTGTACCTATCAGTTATTAGTATCCGGATGTTTTATCTATTGTGTAAATGACATCAACATAATGAACCCTAGTAACTTACTCAAATCAACATGGCGCCCCGGCAACCCTCCAACCTCATCGCCATCACCCTCTAGATTCCCCGCCTCCCAATATAGCCTATCAAGTTGCTCCGCAATATGTCTAGTGGCCCCCGGCGCGTGAAATCGCTTACTGTGTGTGGCGACGGCATTTGCTAGCTTTGCAAGCACATCGTCGACGGCGCGAGGGGGCAGAGGCGCGGCGGCGGCATCAGTGTCAGGGGAGGTGTCTGAGGAGATGACGGGTTCTTGGGTGGCGAGCCAGGCGGGGGAGGGAATGGGGGGTTGGGAGAGGAGTTGAGTTTGGGTGGTGAGGAAGGATTGTTTAAGGGAAAGGATAGTAGTGGGAGGCATTTTGGGGGATTTTTGTAGGTGAGGTGGAGGGAGAGAGAGAGAGAGGTGAGGTTGAGATTGTTTGGGTTACACGGTTTGGATGTAAATAGCGATATATTTATATACCCTAACCCCAAATTTAAAATTACCATATTTGTCAAATCATTAATACTGGATTAAAGAAAGCAAATTAAGCGATGTTCGTATAGCCAATATGTTAAATATGTTATGTACTAATTACAAGATACTCTATTCTCCTTATTCTCCTCCATTATGATACGAGACATATCTCTCCAGTAAATATTCACAGCGTCCAACTCAAAGCACCCGCGACAACCGCCCCCACAGCAATCCCAGCATGTCCAGCTCCCGACTTGGAGCTATCCGTACCCGTCGCCGTCGCCTCGGATAAACTAGCGGTATTGGTCGCCGACGTATTATCAGGTTTTCCAAAGACTCCGCCATACGGCCCACCCATGGGTGACACACCAGAAGAGAGGCCGGCGGCTTTCTTGATGTAGGCGTCCAGCTCCGATTGATCAGCATTGACGGCACCAATCATACCCTTGGGGCAATGAGTGGCCTTTACATACAGGACATGTGATTAGCATATATAGTCCAAGATTAGACATCAGATATCGTCAAGTAGCTTACCTGCGTGCAATAAAACACCATTGGCTTCGTATCGTTAACTGTCACTTTGAACGTCTTATCCGCAATCCCACTCTCTACTGGCACAAACCCAGACCAGAAACCATTAGGGGTCATAATTGGAGTACACGGGCCATTAGTACTGTTGAAAGTTCCAACGGCAACACTGTGGTTCTTGGGGCCAAAAGCAAACTCCAGGACGTCGCCGGGGGCCGCTCTGATGAGGGAAGGGGAGAAGGTGTTGTCGGAGGTTAGAAGGATAGAGTGGGTGGTGGAGGCGCGGGCGGCAGTTGCCAGGAGGCAGAGGGGAAGGAGAGAAGAGGAGATTGAGGGCCACATTTTTATAATGGATAATGGATGATGTAAAAAGTTGAAGTCAAGTTGGTGATAGTTAGGTTGGGTTGAGGTTAGGGTTGAAGAAGAGCAAACCACACAACTACTAGCTGATGACAATGAATAAAGCTGACGAATAGAAGAAGGAAACGGAGAGGTATGTTGAACCGCAATATCGTCAGGCTGTCGTGATATTTAACTTACTTTCTTCTTTCCCAAAAATAGCCCTTTCACCAAATCTCGTATCGCCAATTGTCTGTTACTCCCCGCCACAATACCACCCACCCATCACAATATTACCTAAACCTTATGTTTCGTCCTCTCATCAGGAGTCGCTGTCTTATTAACTGTCTTATTAAGTGGAACCGATGATTCTCCAATTCTCCCGGGCTAAAAAGCGCTTGCCAGTTGTCCCCGACAAGGCAGATCAACCATGGAAGGGCGACAGAAAATCAGGAGAAGTCTCCGATTGGCGGAGCCTGACAGTAAAAGGGTCTTTATGTATAAGGGATAGTTAATAATTAAATATATTAGGTTCTTGTTGCTTTTTTTTTTCTTTTTCTATAGGCAGGGAAAAAGCACGCTATTAAACTCCCTTCCACCACATCGTTTCGGAGACAGAAAATGATCCCCGTAAAGTTGCCTTTGTTTCCTCGCTAGATGATCCGACAACAATGCCATATGTGCCGGCTTCTTGGAGGAACTTGTGCCTTTCCTCGTCCCACCACGACACCGCATACTTGGTGTCAATAGAGACTGTAACCGTCTCAGTTGCCCCAGGTCCAACCTCCACTTTGGCAAATCCCCTAAGCTCTTTACGGGGCCTATGAACCTTGGTGGCTTTGGGCGTTACGTAGACTTGAACGACTTCAGATCCGAGGCGGTCTCCGGTGTTGGTAACCGCCACTGATACTGTCAATGTCTTCATTGTCGTCGTGATTTGCAAGTTGCTAAACCGGAACGTAGTATACGACAGCCCAAAGCCAAACGGCCACATAACTTCCCTCTCAGCAAACTCATAATACCGATATCCAACATAGATATCCTCCCCGTACAACACCCTCCCTCCTTCTGTTCTCAAGTTCAAAAACGCCGGATTATCCTGTCCGCGAATCGGCCACGATAACGGCAGCTTTCCACTGGGGTTACAATCACCAAATAGGATGTCAGCAATCACATTCCCCGTTTCATTCCCACCATACCAAGCCTGGACAATAGCACCAACCGAATTCACCCATGGCATCTCCACTGGACACCCACTCTGATTAACAACGACGACCCGGCGGTTCACGGCAGCGACCGCAAAGACGAGTTCGTCAAGGAGTCCTGGCAACTTCATGGTGTCCCTATCAGCCCCTTCGGTCTCCCAGTCGGCGTTCAGGCCGAGGCAAATGACGACTTGGTCTGCATTCTTGGCGGCGTCTGCGGCCCGTTCGATCTCAGCAATGGGATCAATGATCTTACAACCGCCCATGCGAATTGCCCCGTTGTAGAAAAGGACGGCTTCGGTTGCCAAAGGGGACGTCGGGCTAGATCCAAAGTGGACAAGTACTGTGTATGTCTCTCCCTTCTTAAATCTGTACGTCCCCTTTTCCTCAACTGTGCCTGAAGAGTAAAAGTATTCACCGAGCGTTTGCTTGGTGGCGTTGTCGATGACCAAGTCGCCGTTCACATACAACTTGGCCGTGCCACAAACAATCAGCGAGAATTCAAAATCACAGTCTTCATCGGCAGTTATCTTGCCCTCAAAGTCGCCCCACCACAACGGGCCAACTCCAGGATTCTGGTAGTCAACCAAAAAGCAATCGCTCTTGCGGATAGCAATATCCTCGACGGGGGTCCGCCCCTTGACTGACGGTGGCTCCGTAAACACCCGCATGGCCATGCCGAGTTTGCCGTCCGGTGCAAAAGTTGAGTGACTGAGAAGTGGCAACATCTTGTGGGAATAGGAACCCAGAATGAACTCCGGCTTCTCATCAAGCTTAGTCGCAATCCCATCGAATGGGGAAACGGCATAGTATGCCGTTAGGGCTGCCGAGCCACCGCCGTGATAAGTGCACATCTTGGCGTTCGGCCCGATAACTAATGTTTTGCCCGACTTCTCCAAAGGCAATGTGCCATTGACATTTTTTAACAGGACCGTCCCTTCTTGCCCGAGTTTCCGTAGAAACGCAGCCGTCTCGGGACTGTTATCTGTTGTCTCTGGTCCATGGCTTGGTATGCCCGTCGTGCCTCCATGCTTGACCAATCTGAGCACCGCCCGGACTCTTTCATCGATGATATATTCCCGGACTTTATCCGAGGAAACATTGAACTTGAGAGCATCGCCTCGGAACCTAGGAGGCCCCGGCATCTCCATATCCAATCCAGCCAACGCGGCCTCGGTCGTGCTATAAGTACCAAACCAATCGCTCATGACAAGCCCTTTAAACCCCCATTCATCTCTCAACATATCCTGCAATAACTCTTTGTTCTCCGAGCAAAAGGTCCCATTGACTCCATTATACCCCGTCATGAAGGCTGCCGGCTCCGCATCCCGCACCAGCATCTGGAACGGAAGCGCATAAATCTCTCTTAAAGCCCTTTCCGTCACAATACTCTGCACCGCATTCCTCTTATGCTCCTGATCATTACAAACAAAATGCTTTGCCGTCGCCATAACCCCCGTCCTCTGCATCCCCCTCACAATCGCTGCCGCCCCCACCCCGCTAACTACTGGGTCCTCCGAAAACGACTCGAAACCCCTCCCGCCCAATGGGGACCTCTGCATATTTATCGTGGGCCCCAAGATCAAATGGGCCGACTTCAACTTAGCCTCTTCACCCATTTTCTGCCCAGTGGCTTCAAGAAGCGGGGTATTGAAAGTCGAGCCGAGGGCGGTGCCGCAGGGGAAACAGGCAGAAGGAATCCCATTGAAGAACTTGGTGCCGCGGACGCCGTTGGGGCCGTCGGAAAAGCGGATGGAGGGAATGCCAAGGCGGGGGACGGCGCGCGTGTGCCAAAAGTCAACACCTATAAGGGGGAGTTAGTATCGACAAGTTAACTGTTAGATATCGAGAGGAAGATCCGAGGCTTACCGGCAAGAAGTTCACATTTCTCAGAAAGGGTGAGTTTTGGGATGACAGATTCAATGTCAAGTTCCCAGGTGGTTACCGGGGTATCCGGGGATTGCACTTGGGTCATAGTAATGGATGTGTAGAGCGGGGCAGCTCAGTCACGTGAATGAAGTCTCTTGAAACAAAGAAACTGGGAAGGTGCAAAGTTTTACCTCTGGGTATTTAGGGAAGGACGTCTCGTAATCATACGCTAATCCAATGAACACTTAAGATATGCTGATCTAGGGAAGTTACGCATGTAGATGTAGCCACTGTAACCTCGAGATCCCACAATGCAAGTCTCAAAACTCAAGTGAGCGGTCAAAGCAGCAGGGCATGTACAGTTAGGCCAGTAGCCAAATGACAAGATATGAAGTGGCAACTAAGAATCTTGTCACATTACACAAACAAGGCAAAGTACATACTAAAAGCCGAAATGAGAAAATTGGCATGTGGAGGCTGAGGAAACAGTAATCACTTTGGGATCTAGTTCGACAATGACAACTTGAGGAAAGAGCAAGCCAAAGACCAATCTGAATCTCTGATTGGCAGAGGATTATGTGACTACTTAGACCCCTGCACAATATTTCGCTATAGGTGCTTGGAAAGGAAGGATCCTAGCTTGGGAGGCCGGGAGATGCATAAGCTTCATCTAAGCCTGTATTTCAGGAGAAGTTGTTTGGACGGACCGGTTTTTTTTTCCATCTGGCCGCTATTATTTCGTATAAATTAACTCCTCCGCTATAAACGGCTCCCGATGAAACGTCGTCACGAGTATCAGCACGCGGAATTGACAGCCTGACCTACGTCCCACTTCTTCTAGATCCTCCCGTCTTCCGGCCTAAACCACAATCATGAAACTCACACTCCTCCTCATCCGCCACGCCGAATCCACCGACAACGTCAAAGGCATCTAGTACGTACCATATCATCCCACACTCCCTCCATGTCTTCCACCCCCGCCCCTCACCCAACTAACATCCCTCCCCCAGCGCTGGCACCCTGAACGCCCCTCTCACCTCCCACGGCTTCCTCCAAACCACCCGCCTCACCACCCACCTCTCATCCACCACCCACATCGCCACCCACGGCCTCCTCCGCACCATTTTCGCCTCCCCGCTCCTCCGTGCCCAATCCACCGCCACCCCCCTTGCCGTGCCCTTCTTCAAGCCGCCAATCAACACCACGCCCTTGTTATCCGAACGGGACTTTGGCGAACTAGAAGGCAAGAGTTTCCGAGCTAAACAGCCAGTTAAGATTTCGGACACGGCGGAGAGCATGGAGAGTTTAAGTATGAGGGCGGGAGAGTTTGTCGATAGCTTTTTGACGCCTATGGTTAATAACTATGCTCAGCGGATTTCCGACTTGGGGCCGCCGGACGAGCCGATGATCTTGACGGCGGTTGTCTCGCATGGCGTCATTATCAAGGAGTTGGCCAAGCTGATTGATGAGAAGTGGGCTGCGGGATCCCATGGCGAAGGGCTGCGGAAGGGAGGATCATTGGGCAATACGGCATATATCGAGTTTTGCTTTGAGATCAACGGCATTGACGATATCCAGTTGGGATTAGTCAATGCCAATTGCGATGAACATGTGAAGGGACTCGTGAAGACTAAGGGCGGAATCGGGAGCGCAGCTCATGATGAGAAACAACAGACTCTGGATGCCTTCTTTAGACGGAGATGATACCAGAGGGACAAACATAGAGATCAACATATAATAGACATACAATTAATACGCAATATTAGATAGAATAGTAATAAATTCAATCATCATAACAAATTAATCAATCTTTACCAACAATGAAAACAATAGACAAAACCCGCCACTCACTCATTCTCCAGCATATCCGCTTCAATAATAAGATACAAGAAAAGCCCAGCCAAAGGAACTTTCGGGATTTTGCTCCCAAAAATTATCAAGCCAAAAAGTAGAAGAAAAAGACAAGTCAGAAGAATCCAAGACAAGACAAGAAAAATAAAACAAGGCGAAAAAAAGAACAAGACAAGCAGCAAAGATACCCAAGAGAAACTCCAGCAAGCCAAAATCGAATAAAAAAACCAAAAAACCAAAAGCCAAAAGACCAACAACACAAAAACAAACAAACAACCTGCTCGTAACGGTCATTGAGTACGTCTCTCTACCCTCCACCTCATTCCCATATCCACCCCATGACCACGCCTGCTCCGTCATCCGCTAGCGTCCACATAGCCATTGGCAACGCCGCTATCAACGACTGATGCTCATATCGGCTAAACGGATACCCATGGACACGGTACCGGCCAACTACCACCACAAAGGCAGCCAACAGGCAAATAGCTAGTCCGAGAACCCCGACAACCAGCAGGTCCACATTGGTCGCTCTCCCCATCTTCCTTCGAGTCCCCAAAGAAGAAGAATCTGACACCGTCGCGCCCGCCATCTTCTAGAAGCAGTTCAGCGACCCCTTCTTCTTCTTCTTCGCCGACGAAATCGCATTCATCCGCTCCTCGAGACGCGCCCGCGCCGCCTCCGCCTCCTGCCTCTTCTTGCGCTCCTCCTCAACGTGAACACTCCACCGGTTGTCCATCGCCTGCGTTTGTTGTTGTCTCTCCTTAAGCTCCTTGATCTCAGCTTCCAACTCCGTCGCACGCTTGCGCCAGTTATCGGCATCAGACCGCAGCTTCTTGCTCTGCGCCTCGAGATCAGACAGCGCCTCCTCCAGAGTAGCAGTCATCTGTCTCTCCGCTGTCAGGTGCTTCTGTAGCGTAGTGATCTTGGCTTCCTGGTCCTCCTGCATCTGGATAAGCGACGAAATCTTGGCCTGCGACGCCGACTCACGGTTGTTGGGCACTGGAGGAAGGGGAACGGAGGGCGGAGGAGCAGCAGTCTCGGCAGCAGCCTTCTGCGCATCACTAAGCTTGCCTTGGAGTCGAGCATATTCTTCGCGAATGGTCTCCAGCTCTGACTGAATCTTGGACTTGGCCGAAGTCGCTTCCTCGAGCTGCATTTGGCGCTCTGACTGCAAAGTCGACAGTCTGTTGCTAGCCATTTGCGCCTGGTCAAAGTTGGCCTGGAGTTGATCCTCAAGTTCCTGAACAAGATGCAGGTTCTTCTGGTTGTTCATGTCCAAATCCGTCAGACGCTTCTTAACAACCATCAGTTGCTCCGGTACTGACTTCGTCGCAGCCTCACCCTGATCCTGGGGGATCAGATCAGCCAGTTGCGCCTTGGCAGCACCAAGCTCCTTGCGCAGAGTCGACACCTCAGCATCCAAAGATGAAACACGACCCTCAAGCTCGCCTGACTTACCAACGGAGGCTGCAAGGGCCTGGCGCTCCGCAATAAGCTCCTCAATGCGATCCGCAAGTTGTTCCAGGGAGACCGGGATACCAAGAGCGTAGGCGACCTGTTGGGCAATAGCCACCATGTCCTCCCGCGCTGTGGAAAGCTCACCCTCCAGGATCCGGATAGTTTCCGCATGCTCGTTAAGTAACACTTCGAGCTGCTCTTCGTAACCCTTCTGCTCAGCGATACGCATCTCATCCACCTCACGAGACTGTTGCATCCGAACTTCATTAAGCTTATCGGCGTGAATCCTGATCTCGTTCTGGTGGGCTGCAACTTGTGCCTCCAATGCAGAAACAAGTTCTCGGTGGGCCCCAAGTTCATGTTTCACGGCTTCATGCTCCTGAGACAAAGTACCAAGCTGGCGTTGAGCATTGTTAGAGGCTCCTTCGAGAGCAGACATGGCTGTAGCGTTAGAGCTGACAATGGCCTTATATTCGTCAACTTCATTACGCAGAGCGGCAACTAAATCGCGTTCCTTGTCTGACAAAGACGAGGCATTAGCCTCAGCCTGATATGTCTGCAACTTATCGTTAACAGAGGTAAGCTGGTTCTCAAGCTCCTCGATAGTCAACTTCATGTCAAGCTCACTCTGCTGCATAGTCTGCAACGCCGTAGCATGCTTGCCTTCCCAGACCTTAAGCTCAGCCTCCAGACGAGCAATCACATGCGCATTCTGGGCAATCACCTCCTGTGATGGGGCATCTGAGTCATGGGAGGCATTGAGCTTCTGCTGTTGCTCGAGGGCACGCTTGAAACCATCCAGCTGGATAATAAGCTCCTTCTCGCGAGCATCGTGCTGTTGAGCCATCTGCTTCAATCGAGACTCTGTCTGCTCCAGCTGATCACGCAGCGTCGACACCATTGACATGTCCCGCGGCGACGCCTTAAGACTGCTGCGTTCGCGCGTCAGGCCCGTAATAATAGTCATCTTGGTCTCCATCTCCTTCTTCGCCGCCTGCACGTCTGCCTCCAGCTCCTGGATACGAGTAGATCTAACATGCAACTCATGCATAGCCGCATTAAGGTTAAGATCGAAGTTTTGCATGACGTCAGGGTCGTTCGAGAAGTTGTCTGCGGCAATGTTGCGCAACGAGGCAAAGGACCGGTGAGCCCGCTCCATGATCATCACATTCTGGCTAGACTTGCGGCGAATAACTGGCGCGGACGTGCGAGGAGAGTTGGCTTCCACCGCCCGAGCCTTGCTCAGGTCCGTCTTCAGCTCCTCAACCATATCAAGGGCCTCATGGTGCTTCGACTCGAGCTCCTTGTATTTCGACGCAAGCTCCTCTTCAGCCGCAGCCTTGGCAGCCGCAATAGTTTTCAGAGAATCGAGCTCCTTGAGGAGAGCAGAGTTGGCAGCATCAGCCTCATGAGAAGAAGCGGGTAGAGTGTGACTAGGGGCTGCGCCCTTGTTGGGAGAGATATCCACGGCGGTACCAGCTGAGTGAATGTCCAAAGTGCGGTTCTGAATTTCACTGTCCTCAGAAGGAGTAACCTCAGTAACGGTCGAGTGAACCAGTTCCATCTTGGCAACATCAGCGCCGTCGACTTCAAGATCAGGAGAGTCAAGCGCTGAAGACAGTTCTGAAGATAGTGATCTAGCAATAGACGAATGGCTGTGAGACTTAAAGCCACTTGATCGATCAAACACCATCGAGTCAGGACGAGTACTAGTAGGCGACATCATTGAAATAATAGAATCACGAGGACGAGTGTCGCCATGGCGGCGCTCATCAACAGAATCTTGAAGGTCAGCCAAGGAACGAAGAGCTTCCTCATACTTCTGCGTAATATGGTCCATCTCAGAGCGAGTGGCCTCATGCTCAACACGGAGGTCAATCAACTCCTGAGTGACAGACTCTAACTTGTCAGCAACAAACTTGGATTGCGCAGGACTTTGGGGGAGGTAATCATCAGGGTTCTCAGCGTGGAGATGGCCCTGTGCGGTAGTAGTATCAATAGCCTCCTCTGGAATACGGCCCATATCATGGACGCGCTCCTCGTCTTCAAAAATGGCATCCGGAATGCTGTGTCGACTAACATTACTCTGGCCGCGAGAGCGAACTGAAGACCGGCGGCGGCCATGCCCATTAGGCACTTCGCCAATAACTGATTCGGGACGGCTGTCACTTTGAATGTGATCAAGCTCGTAAAGCAAAGAATCAAGCTTGCCAAGACTACGCTGGCGCTCAATGACTTGTTCAAGGCGGTCCATCTCTCTCTGCATAAGTTCGGCATCTTGGTCAGCCTCAGCCAACCGCTCTTCGAGAGTCGAGATGTAATCCTCAGCAGTGGCTTCGTTTTCACGGACGCGTGCGATCTCCTTCCGCAACTCGACAATTAGAGTGGCATTCTTTTCCTCGCCTGAGGTATGGCCATCAAGCTTAGCCTCAAGATCATGCAAGTAGCTCTCGGTGCTAGATTCACGCTCCATGAGCTTGCTCAAACGGGCTTGAAGTTGAGAGTTGAGGGTATCCAAATAAGCGCACTTTGTCTCCTTTTCAAGAAGATGAGCCTCAGTAGTAGACAGAGTACCACGAGTGCTAGCAATTGAGATCTCAAGCGACTGGATAGTCTTCTCGTATTCAAGAACGATGTTCTCAACCGCCTGCGCAAAATTGTTAGATCTTTGCAGGCGTTCAGATACTGAGATCTCTGTTTCGTTTTCATGAGATTGTAGTAACTCATTTTGCATCTCTTCGTGGTCTCTGGCCTTGGCCATTTCTGCGATCAGGCGTTGATTCCGGTTACTCAGGGCAGTGTAATTTTCTTGTATGTCAAGAAGTTGATTCTGAAGCTCAACCTCACGCTCGCTGGGACGATCACCACGATCGTTAGATGGGTTCCGGCGGTCCGCAACGGAGCGCTCAGCACTTCTAATCTGCTCGCGCAGAAACGCGACTTCAGCCTTCAGACGCTCAATGATCGCATGCTTATCATTGCCCTCTTCCACCCGCTGAATACGAGGCTTACTCTGGATTGCACGCGCACGCTGGGCATACTGTACTGTGTTTAATGTTTCACTCAAATGGAACTCGGGAGGCGTCACACAAGCAATCATGTACGTGATGGCGTTACCACCAAGTGAATCTTGCAGCAGGCGCGTAAGTTTTGAGTCCCGGTATGAGACGTGTGAGCCGGCCTGGCGCTTGGAAAGTTCGGAAATGACCTTGCCCAATGCAGCCAGACCAGCATTAATCGAGATACCTTCCTTGGCACGCTCGCCTTGCGCACCAGTATTTTTCAAACGTTCACTTCCAGCCAAATCAACAAAGTGCATTTTACTATCCGTAGTCATCATGGCTTCACTAGCGGCAGACATGGATTCAACGGGCATTGAGTTGCGCCGCTCGCCGGGGCCACCGCTATTGGGCATTGTTGGCTTGCGCTGAACAAGATTGAGGGAGAATACAGCGTGCGAGCGAGATGACTTGGCGTTGATAGCAGTTGCATCCGTCTGTCTGATAGCTGAGCCAAAAGCAAGAGCACTCATAAGATCGTCTATGCTGTTGATATCAACTTGGGTAAGACCTGTCAAGATGATGTTCCCCTTGGTGTCCTCGCGGATGTTCACTTGACTGCGGTCATAAGATGACGTGTGGTCGGGAGCAAGCAGATCGCGGAGCTGTTCATTGTAGATTTCGACATATGTAGCTTTGAGAGACCAGTCACGATCACCCAGACCGGCTGCCGCGTTCGGGTAACGCGCGGGAGATCTAAGGTGCGACATGGAGCCGCGATTTGACTGTTTGTTTGAGCGGTTTCTAGTATCGAGATGCTCGAAAAGAGCAGTGGCGGCACGAGGGATCACACCTATAAGTTAAACAGGAGATCTTGGTCAGTATTTTACCAGTATAAATATTTTCTTGACACATGGATGAATATGAGAACATGGAGTCTCAACGCCGCATGTCAAAATCGAGGATCTTAAGCTTACCCATTAGGTGAATATCTTCTTGCTCCAGAGCGCCAGAAGTTCCCATGGTAAACGATTTACCAGCACCTGATTGACCATAAGCCAGGACAGAGACATTATAACCTTGAAGGAAAGAGGTCACACTGTCGCTGACATACTCCCAAATGCCATCCTGACCAATTTCGGGGCCAAAAACACGGTCGAAAACGAATAGTTTCCGGCCTTGAGGTGAATCGATTGAAAGGTTTGTGTTGGAGGTGACATGCACCATGGCTTTTTGAAATCTCTGGGGGATAAGCTCGTAGCCTGGGTCGGTAGACTTGAGTGGTGGACGAACACGCACAGCTAATAAAGGCGTACAAGGTTAGTTTAAGTTGGCTCTCAAATAATCATATTGTTGGATAGTGTAACAGGTTTCGTAGAAAGAAACCACAATGTGCCCTGATGTGCAAAACAACAACGGGACGGTGGCTATTTGCATTGTTTCAACCATTCAAATTCCAATTCAGCAACTAGAAGACACGCGATGATCAGAAATACCGGTCATGTCCTATTGCTTTCTGTTGGATGATGGCAAATTAACTTTGCCGTCGCACTTCGTAGTACTAGACGAGGTGAAGATACAACTCTTATTGATCATGACTCCGAATATCGCGATGAAGATAAAATAAGCTAAAGTCAACGTCATAGGGAGACTATGCAGCGCTTTTCTCGAAAGTATTGTCCATCACTTATGTTGTGGTTTGTTGCAAGTGTAGCTTTTGAAGTTATGAAATCATGACATACCAACTCGGACCGCAGTACGGTTATCCTCGTCAGAGGCGCGACTGCCGGTGGCAGCAGGTTTTCCAGACTGCATACTCAGTCGGCTTGTGCTTCGCGGGGCGGTCATCGGAGATTGTGTTGGGCGGACAAATGCGCTCATAGGACGTCCGGAAGACAATGGTGACTGTGGCGGAGAAGTCGCCATGACAAAGTAAAAGGAAAAAGAAAAAGAAGAAGGAAAAAAAGAGAAAAAGTGCCTGGAACTACTTCTCTAAAGAGGAAAGCGACAGACGATTCGGGTTCGCGGGTAGTGATGGAAGCGAGCACGAGCACGTCAGGGAAAGGATAGGGCCAGTCGCAACCAGCCAGCTATCACTGTCGGTTCACTCGCGACTGAAAGATATACAGGCACAAGCAAGCGCAATATGAGGAGGTGGCAGACAGCCGGGCGTTGGAAATAGTTGAGCTAAGTTGAACGAACGAGGGTGATGGCAATCAGCCAGTCAGGTAGAGATCAGGTCGCTCCTACGCGAAAGTGTGCTTGAGGTAAGCGGATGAGTAGAATGGAGCGAGCCCCAAACATAAAAACAGTAATGCAGAAAGGAAGAAGAAAAAAAGCACAGCACAGCACAGCACAGCACAGCACGTAGCAAGCACAATGCACAAGGCACGAGACGACGCTACTGCAACCCCACGAAAGCGGCAAGTCACTTGTGAGGTGAGGATATGAGATGATGGTACCGTGTTGGTATGAGCTTGGATAATAAGCGACCTTTACTACACCGAAAGGCTCAGAAGGCACAAAAGGAAGCCAGGGCGGATTACTCTGAACCAGGGAGTGAATGCGACAGGAGCCGGGGGTGCCAGGAACAGTCAGGAACAAGCCTTGAGGGTATCACGATGTGATGAGAGTCGTATGGCAGGTATGATATCTAATCAAAGGTTTTGCGCTCGAGACTAGCTCACTGATACGGGGGGGTGTGTCCTTGGACCTGTACACCAAGCGGTAATAAAAGCGAAGCCAGATGAGCAGAATAAAAACGAGATGTAGCGCAACTCCGACCAGATTATTGAGAAGATGAGAATCGAGCTAAGCACCAAAGAAATAGTGAATTCCGTAAGTACACAAGGTAGTAAGTAGTTTGCGTACGGGGGAAACCACAGTTGTTTGTGTTCAGTTGACAGTTGTGTGATTGACTTTGTTGAGCCGACGGCTTTTATGACTGAGGAATAGGGAAATATAAGCGAGTGTCGCGGTAGATATCTCCAAACCAAAAAGAAAGAGAGAAAAAAAAGAAAGCAAGCTCAAAGGATGAGACTCTAGAAGACCGGAATATAGGAGAAGCTGGAAAATAGACAACATTAACAATTACTAGCCAAATCCGATCACTGTACGGCACAAAAGCAATAAGTAGCAAAGCACTGGGAACTAAAAACAGCTTCCCATAGGCCAGAAAAGTAACTCACGACAAGTATATGCACCACTGGCAAGTGCGAACAAGGTGAAGTGTGAAGTTGGTGGGTACGTGATCCTAACGCCAACAAACCGCGAGGGTGTCCTTGCGGATGGCTGGGATAAGTTGGTTGTCAATCTTTAGCCGGGGTGACAGAAGGACGATGGACCCATCAAGGAAGAGACAAAACAAGCAGCACAAGTCAAAACGCCTAGATTTAAAAAATGGCGGCGGATCTCCGGGTTCGCCCAGGTACAGCCGTAGTATCTCAGTCGTAATGCAAATCAGACTGATGCTGGGAGATATTTCGTAGTTTACTATTCTTGGTTGTAGAAATTATAACCAAGATTGGATGATCGCAGTTGATAGATCGCGAATAAGAAGGATTACAAGGGATCTGGATGGAAGTAGTATCGAAGGGCATTGATGTAGAGACCCTTAGGCAAAGTCAAGATGGTAGGTACACTGATAAATCGGCGCTTTGTTTGAGGATGTTGAGGTGTGGTTAATTTGATCCTGCAAGGTCGGGTGCGAGATTGGCTCTGGGCAATGCGCAAGTGCATGCAGTTCGAGTACTTCCGAATGTCAGCCAGTAAGAAAGCGCCGTAGAATGGCAAAACTGGGTTGTAGGGTAGCCAGCCAAATTGCGAGAATGTTGTCTCGGGAGGTGTATGTGTATTGCGAGAAGACAGGTGAGACAGTTTAGAGTATGAATTGATGAACTATAGAATGTGGGTATCTGACGTCAGCTTGTAGTTCTACAAATTGCAATTTTGAGGACATTAGAGTAATCTAATAAATTTAGTATAGATAGATCATATATCTGGGAAATCCATAATGATTTGGTAGAGCAACTTGAGAGATGTGCTTATATGGTTGGGTTAAGGGTTGGTCATGAAGAGTAGCAATGGAATGGTAAGGAGCTTGCGATTGCAGGCTGATGATTACCCAGCAAGTTTCATGAACCGTTCGAACAAGAGCACAAACGTTGCGGGGATACAAGCAGATGAACACCCATTGACAGGCTCTAGAAGATCTGATTCACAACCACAAACACTTGAAAATGGCTATGCAGGCTGAGCCAGTAACCTGCAAACTTATCTGGAACCTTATGCGCCTCTATAGCCTATGCGAAAGACTTCACACAGCTCCAGACTACAAGCCACCCTCACCTCAAACGTGGAAATAAAAGTCTCCGCAAATCAACCAACCCAAGCGACTACACTAATGAATATAATCAGCCATATCACAACGAATCACAGAGGCTAGACTTCCATGACACCAAACTTACATATTCAATGGCTAGGTAAAATGAAGCCTTTGAAATGAACTTTTTGCAGGATTCAGGGCGGAGGAACAAAGAATGCTGCGCTAGGTGTCCATTGGCGTTAACAAACGGTGCGGATATTCTGCAATTCACAGGGGTTTCGCGACAGATTGTTCGTTGGCACACGACGGATAGCTTCTAGGTTTCTAGGGAGAGCACAGGTGATACGGGCCAGGATTTTGGTGTATAAAAGGGACAATTGGAGACGGAAATCTAGGAGATCGAAGCGAGGGATAGCGGGTTGTGAACGGGCGAGTGGTTGATCAAGAAGAAGGTGATATGTGACATAGATTAAAAAAAAAAAAAAAAAGGAGGTAAGATCATAAATATCTAGAAACTATGGATAATTGGGTTTGGATTTATGTGAATATACTTTCGGGAGCTTAATTCAGAAAGAAGGAGAATTTTTTTCTTTCTCTTTCTTTCATTCTTTCTTTCATGTCGTCCTTTCCTAGGGCGGGTTCTTGCCCAGACGCATCACGAACATCAAACCTGGCGGGGATCGGAACAAGAATCTCAAAGGGCTGTGAGTCAGCTGGCAGGCTAATACTATAGATTACGAAAGTATGACCACCGATAATTCATGCGAACCCTCCACGTCGGCAGCTTGGGATGCAAAACATCGTTACAGACTTCTCGATTGTCTTGATATCAAGTGTCTCGAGGTTATGCAGCAAGGGACTAAGAGGTTGTGGTTCAAACATAACCCAAAATGCCTTGTTCCTGGCAGACCATCCAGACTTACAGCACACCAATCATATTTTAACAGTGCACGCGTACCCCTGAAGCTAGTTCCAATAGAGTCTAGTATAGGGTGCTTACAGACAAAGAATAGTGGGTCCTGGAGAGTCAATCAGAGGCGGGAAATTTAGCCGGGGACGGTGATATTCTAGGACGTACCCTTGGATTGAAAACACGATATTCTCCAATATAGTGAATTAGCTGAAAGGGAAATACAATATTTGTTTGCACAGACAGCAAGGTCTATTGAGTGGCACTAGCACGTGCAAATATACATCAGATCATACTACTGAAATGCAGTTGTACGCGACACTACGTCCCTAAGTACAACGTATCCTCTCTGAGGTAAGAATGCAGGCACTTAAAGCAACCCGATATTCTCACAAATCTCACATGTGTTTGATTATTACGATTATTACTATTATTATTCCAAGTAGTTCATTCCAACCCTTTATATGCAGACACGACCGGTTAAGCTGGTGATTGCGCGTTGGTGTCTGACTCGCTAAACTCGATGCTAGATGACCTGCAGATATTTATTGGATATTTATTTGAGAGGCAGTGGCCATGACGCATATGCAGACTTGATTTACTGGAACGAGGGTTGGTGATACTTATCGTAATGCTTATCTAGATAAAAACAATTATATGACGGTGTATCACGACAATTGAGCTCTAGCAACTCTAAGCATACTTAATCCTATTGGAAGAATGAGTGCTGACAGGAGTTATTTGTACTCGTCACATTGCCGTCACATTACTATCACGTTCTCCTGTTCCAGAAGGCTATGCACACCAAAAGAAGGAATTCAAAAGATTATCGGGAATGTAAGTTCCAGATCAAAATATATGCACAGTGATTGTACATCATATCATGTATTGTAAAATATTCGCGATCATGATAACTCTTAAACAACCCTTTATTAAATCCGCACAATAAAAGTGGCGCCAATATGAAACACACCCACGACCTCCCTTGAGGATCCCCCGCTCAGACTTACCATGTCCATTGCACATCACCATCAACCAAATCAATTCTCCTTTCACAACCGCGCATGGATACAATCCTTCCATCTCTCAGTCCTCTTACACTCATTGTGATGCGGGAATTGTTGTCTACAGTTCGATACAGTTCAAGACCTTGCCTGGAACCGTGGAGTCATGGAGTCATGGATAGTGGAGACGAGAAAGTAGCGTCAATTAACTGGACTGTCTTTTGTGGAATGATGGTAGGCAGGCTGAAGGCAGGCTGAAGGCAAGCTTGTTTCTGGGCTGAGCCATGTTGCGATGGCGATAGACGAGGGATGTTCGTAGTGGGTCAGATCTTCTAATCTTAGTGAAGAATATAATAGCGTAACTAAAGGCCGGAGGCAACGTGGAGTCTGCCGAATCCGGTAATTATATGCATCAAAGAATAACCCTGAGATCAGTATCCAACCCTACAGATTGGCGAATATGGACTTTGAGTCAAGTGAATGACAACATAGGAAAGCACGACATATAAGGATTTAATAATCTCCACAAAAGACAAAACCCGCGATGTAAGCAATACTCTCAATGTTAAAACGAACCCGTCACCACATACCCTCAGTACCCACCGATCATGCCACCCAGAAACCCCACCAGTCTTGGCAATCCACATCCCGCACCTACCCCAGCTTCCCTTTCCCGAAAAACTACTCCGACGTCCCATCACCGGTGCCCGGACATCGTCAAAGGCCCTGATACCACGCTCCACGGTAACCTTTCCGCATGGCTAACCAACTCTATTGAAACCTTTATGAAGCAGATATGGGCTAAAAATGTGAATTTCCTGGTATTGATCTTCGATATGGAAACAAAAAACAGGAAGGGATCGAGGGATTCAGGATGGAGAGGAGGTCCGAGTGGCCGGTGGGGAGGGAAATGTACGTTTGTTACATGTTGATTCGATTGTTGAAGATATCGGAGGGGAGTCAGAGATGGTGGGGGCAGATCGAACAAGACTAGTGCTAATAGTTTGGCGCTAGCATCGAATCATAAATCCTTTGCTCGATCGGCCGTGGAGCGCTCTGCTGCTCTTTGCGATTTGCTATATAAACCCGCATACTTCCAAGCTATCCTCACGGAAGCATACCTCTTTTCATCTTTTTACTAATATTAACAAAATCTCTTCACAATGTCTTCTCCTACTCCTATCAAATCCATCATCATCGTCGGCGCCGGCCCCGCCGGCCTTCTCCTCTCCCTCCTTCTCTCACAAAAATCCATCCCCGTTACCCTCCTCGAAGCCGCCCACACCCTCGATTCTCAACCCCGCGCTGCCGTCTACGGCGGCCCCGCCATCCCGGACCTTGCGCGCGCCGGTGTCCTCCAGGCCATCCGCACCGCCGGATTCTCACTCTCCAACCTCTCCTGGCGTCTCCCCGGGACCCATGAGGTCATCGCGCAGCTGGATTGCTCGGTGATGCAAGATATCGACGGACAGGATTTGCGCGCAGCCTGCCTGGGATTACATGAGTTGGATGAGCTGATGGCTGAGGAGTTTATTGGGAAGTGGGGAGGAGAGATTAAGTGGGGGCATCGGGTTGTTGAGGTTGGCGAGGAGAATGGGGAGGCTTTTGTTATTGCAGAGACCGAGGAGGGCCAGAAGAAACTTTCGGCTAGCTATGTTGTTGGTGCCGATGGTGCCTCGTCGGCTGTCCGTCGTTGTCTTTTTGGTGATGAGGGCTTCCCTGGCTTCACCTGGGAACGCCAGATCGTTGCTACCAATGTAACACACAAACCAACCCCGACCCTAAAATGAATGTGATACTAACACACTACTTTAGGTCTACTATCCCTTTGCTGAAAAGTTTGGCTGGCACGACACCAACTTTGTCCTTCACCCCACAGAATTTTTCATGGCTTGCCGCATCAGCAATGACGGCCTCTACCGCGTCACCTACGGCGAGCCCACCGGTCTCAGCACCTCCGAAATTCTTGCTCGCCAACCAAACAAGTTCCGCCAGTTGCTTCCTGGCCACCCGGAGCCTAACGAGTACAAACTCACAAACATTTCTCCTTACAAAATGCACCAAAGATGCGCCCCGGCGTTCCGTAAGGGTAAGGTCCTGCTTGTTGCCGATGCGGCTCATGTTTGCAACCCGTGGGGTGGCCTGGGAATCACGGGTGGATTCGTTGACGTTGGTGGACTGTTTGACTGTCTGCTAGGGATCCACGAGGGTGTTGCTGATGAAGATATTCTTGATATTTACAGCAAGGTTCGGATTGAGAAGTACAAGCAGATTATCGATGTTCTCTCCCAAGAGAACTTCCGTCGCGTTGCCGATAAGGAGCCGGAGACCCGCCTGAGTCGCGATGACTTCTTGCAGAGTGTTAAAAAGGCGGAGACAGATCAGGAACTTAGCAGGCAAATGCAGTTGATGTCCAACGGAGTGAGATACGACTTCACTCAGCACTACAAGAAGCCAGCTTCCAAGTAAATCTCGATCTAGAAGCCCGGATGAAATGGGGATAGGAGTAAGAGGAGGAGAAAGGAGATTATTTGTCTTTGTGATATCACTATTGTTTCGTATATTCATCATATCTTATAGCAACAGAGTCTGCCGTAGAGTTCAACACATGAAAGCATAAATTCCAGAATAAAATGATTACGTTTTAATTAATGCATTAAAGCTGCTTGGTCTATATTGTATATTTACTCTCCAATTTTCTACTGATCTACCGCCGGTAACTTTGGCCAATACGGCAGCTCTGTCGGAGCTTCCTTGGGGCCCGGGTAGACTGGATAGCGGTTGACATAAGCATAATCCGGCGTCAATGTTGACACACTGTGATCATCCGCGAGCCGCATTGGCATCTCATCGTGTGGCTGCCTAAAGTCAATATATTTGCCATATTGACCAGGGAAAAACAAAGGTCTTGCCGCTCGAACACGCGTTCCAGGAGGGACATCACCGAAGGTCTCCCGGAGAGTATCGAAGCATGACTCCGAGTCCATACGGAAGAATTCAATGTTCGAGTCAATCCCGTTGAAATAAGAGCTGCGTCCACGATGATTTTCAGAAACCTTATCATACGGGATATAGAGGTTTGAGGTTTTCCCAGTTGTTATGTCAAAGACGACCATACGGTCATAGTCGGGCTTTTTGGTCTCAGGAACGTAAACATGACCAATAGCATAGAGACCTTCGGTGAAGAAAGGCTGGAGCTGCCACCAGACGTTGATATCGAGGGTTGAAGGGTGCATGGTGTTATAGAACTTGAAGAAGGTTTGGCCGACCACCTCTAGGTTCTTGAGAGTGGCAATGTGAATGTGAGCTGGGCACTCAACCCAGTGGGGCGTGGCTTTCACGGGGTCATGGACACGGAAGACAGTAAAGACGTAGTGAATCTCGGGGTGCTGCGGGTGCCTCAAGATTTCATGATTCACAATGCTCATATGTCCATGCTCAGTCCTGCGGACACCCGGGAGATCAATGAAATCCTTCATCTTGATTGACTTAATGAACTTGAGATGTTGTTTTAACTTGGTAGTGGAAACCGGCTTCTCAGACCACTCGAAAAAGGAAATCTCGGACTCCTGACTAACAACAGCGATCTGCGTACCAAAGTGGAACGTCTTCTTGAGGAAGCCCGGGAATGACAGGATTTGGATAGTGGCATTTTGGAAGTTCCAGACAACAAAATCGGAGTTACAGGCAAACGAGACCAAGGGAAACTCCCCAGCGAAGGTGCCATTTTGGTGGAAGCCCAATTGCACTAACTCAGCCCGGCGACTAATGTCGAGTTCGTGATACCACACTCCGTTCAGAGTGTCAAAGAATCTGAAAGATGGTGACTCATTATCCTGACAGTAGTATAGCATTATGATTCGTTCGTCGTTGAGAACTTCGGCTTCACACTCAAGAGAAACATCTTCGTTCACCCGCTGGTCAATTTCCCAAGCATTTATCAACTCATCGCCATGGCCAACCATGACCTCATCGTCATCATCATCATCTTCCCATTCGTCATCCTCATCTGCGGACACGGCACCCTCTCCGTCCTCAGATCCTGGGCTCAAACTACCATCATTACTGACAACCACTGAGCGGGTAAGCCCAGAAGAGCCCGGCCTGGCCACTGTTGCCAAAGCCTCACTTTGCTTCTCATTTAAGGTCTGTGCTGATCCCCATCTGGCTACCGCCGGAATATCACCCAGTTGTGTCACCTCCCATTCCATGCAACCAATATTTGCAAACCTTCGGTAAACAATCTTGAAGCAAGAAAGCAAGTCCTCCCAAGATCTAATGTCCTGAAATGGGAAAGTTGAAAGTTGAACCTCACGTACTACTGAAGGTGCCGTAAAGATTCGTCGCCAAGCTTTGCAAGTTGACGCACAGTGAACAAGAGAGCGTATATCTAGATAAGTGGCGATGTGGATGACAAGTTCTTGGGGCAGCGTGGCCATACCACGGATAGAGAGAAGGCGTTGTTGACAAAGGGTAATAGCAACATCAATATCGCGGCTGGAGAGAAGGGGGAGGATTTCCATAAAAGAGGTAAGGGCGGGAGAGGAGTGGACCGGGGGAGGAGTGGGCCGGAAACGCTTATTGTTTGAAGAATCACTGGCGGTGGAAGCGCTGCCGCGCTTTGCAGCGACCCTATTATCAGACGCCATCTGCTAGGTAGTATAATATTACCAGCAGATATCCTGTTCAGAATCCAACTATCAATGTTGCAGGCTTGATAAGGCTGTCTAGAGTGGCCAGGCTGAGATCGCAGCAGGCCGGAGAATTTGATATCAAGAGTATTTTCTGACCGGGGGTTCGATAAAATATAGTAAGATGACGTAGAAATGGATGGAATGTAGTTTTGATGAAGGGAAACCAAAGGATAATTGATCGGCAGTTCTGATAGGTGACTATAGTGAGTTAAATATCGATAATGATGAGTTGTGAAATTCAAACTCTAAGAAGTGGCATGTAGATTGTTCCTGAACCCTAACAAGACATGATATTGATCCTTTTTGTGAAGACTCCAACATCAACAAATGGTTCTTATACAAAATCCCACCAAAAATTGAACTAGTAGATTTTGGGCTACTAAATCGCCTCACTTTAGAGTCGAAAAGCCACTGGAATCAACCAAAGAGCAAAAGGCTGCTATCATAATCTTCCAATTAACACAATCGAAAATAACAATCACATGACCTTGCATCACTTTGGCATGAACCCATGTCGGAGTATCAACGGCTAATTGCTAACCCTGTATTACATCCATGGTTAAGTGACGTCGGCACCTGCTTAACTCAGACAAATCAAGGCGTTCATATCTCATCTTGCGACAACGCGGCGCTCAATCACGAAATTCGCCCAACCCCTTTGAGTGGTCGAGATCTACTTTTATCATCGTCCCTTCTACTCATACCCATCGAAAAATCATCGACTGAATCTACTTAAATTCACCAAATCGTCCTTTCCCCCCCCCGTCGCATCGCATTCACGCCCCATATAGTAATGACGCAATACCTCCACTAAGGCCATCTCCCATCGCCCATCGCCCAACTCCAATCTCACTATGACATCCTCCTCCCGCCGACTGTCTTCTGGCAGTCTGGCCTCTGTCGACACTCTCCCATCCACGACAATCTCCACAATCTCCACAACTAGCACCCTCAACCGTGCGCGTATTGCCACCTTTATCGCTGCCGTCCTGACGTCGCTATGCGCTGGGTCCATCACTGTGTTCTCTCTATATGGCCACATCTTCCAGGAAAGACTGAGATACACCCAACTACAAGTTAATGGAGTAGCCATAGGAAGTTCCGTGGCGTTATATCTGCCTGTTTCCGTCCTCGGATACATCTGCGATCGCCATGGAACAGTCCCATTGTCTCTTATCTCCGCAGTCCTTTTCGGCGCTGGCTACGGATTAGCCGCGGGCGTCTATCGCTACGTTGATGCCGTTGCCCAAAGTAAAGAAGAAGGCTCGGGCCCCGCATGGTCTTATTTCTTGATGGTTTTGGCATTTGTGAGTATCGGGGTTGCTACGTGCGCCATGTACCTTTCCGCCGTCGCTACATGCGCCAAGAACTTTGGAAAGGGTCGGCACCGAGGTTTGGCGCTTTCGTCGCCGATTGCGGGCTTTGGTCTTTCGGGTATTTGGCTTAGTCAAGTTGGGAGCCGTTTCTTCAGCACGGCTCCTCGGGGTATCATGTTGCCTGCAGAGCTGGATGTATTCCACTACTTCATCTTCCTTGGCACCTTGCTATTCTTTGTGGGGATCGCTGGTGCTTTTACCCTGCGTGTTATTGACGAAGATGAGATAATCGATGAGGCCGCCGAAGAACTTGAGCGCAGTGGTTTGCTTGAACCCCCTCTGCTTTCTCGCGAAGCCCAATCTACCTACGGATCCTTCAACTCTGTTCCCGCCGACGCTGAGTCTGTATCCACTGTTGCGTTCCCCCCGGCTCCCGAGGATCGCAAAACTTGGGTTCTCAACGCCGAGACCAAGAGTTTCCTT
Source organism: Catunica adiposa (assembly GCA_001640685.1). Taxonomy (NCBI): domain Eukaryota; kingdom Fungi; phylum Ascomycota; class Sordariomycetes; order Microascales; family Ceratocystidaceae; genus Catunica; species Catunica adiposa. The sequence goes on from LXGU01000193.1 coordinate 46,557, forward strand.
CAAGACCGCACAATGTGGCTATTTGCTATCGGATTTCTCCTCATAATCGGCCCTGGTGAGGCGTTCATTAATAACCTCGGAACTGTCATTGCTTCTCTGGACCCCCCAGCAACTCCTGGCGTCATTACTGTCTTTGGGACATCACCGGCTACCCATGTATCGATTCTCAGCATCACGAGCACCGCCTCCCGTCTACTCACCGGATCTCTCACCGATATCCTCGCGCCCGCTCCCACCGCCGCCCATATGCAACTTGACCATTCCGGGACTCTCCCACCTCGCCGCCGCACCGTCTCACGCATTGTCTTTCTCCTCACCTTTGCTGTTATGCTTTCCATCGGTCTCCTCTTGCTCGCCTCCGGCCTCATCCAAAACCACAGCTCCCGTTTCTGGCTCGTTACTTCACTCGTCGGTGCTGGCTACGGCGCGGTGTTCTCGTTGACGCCCATCATAATCACCATAATTTGGGGTGTTGAGAACTTTGCGACGAATTGGGGGATTGTCGCAATGTTGCCAGCGCTTGGATCCACGTTTTGGGGGTTGATTTATTCGGGGGTTTACCAGAAGGGAGCTGAGGATGGTGGGGGCCTGGGGGCGATCTTCTGTTATGGAACGAGGTGTTATGCGGAGACATTTTGGGGGATGACGGGGACAGTTTGGATAGCGTGTGGGTTAGTTATGATAGCGTGGAAGGGGAAGGGTGGATGGATGGAGAGGGGTATCGTTATTTGAAGAGAAGAACGACAGTCGAACAGGGACATTTTGGGGGATATTAAGAATTGATAATAGGTCTCCAGATTGTTGATACTGGATTTTGCTTTTTCTATTATTTCTTGGCGTTTGGATTATCTTGTTTATCACATTACTTGCTCATATCACCACTAACAAATCGAGGCATCATCACGGAATGCTAGCATAATAAATTAGTTTTCTTTTTTGTGTAATGTCCTGTATATTTTTACCCCGTCCTATTCCTTCCGTGCATCCCACCACCTCCGAATCTCCCTATAGTTACACCACTCCTCAAACTGCTCCAACTCGCTCTCTCCCCACCACCACTTCCCCCCCTTAGGCCGGTCACTCTCGTATTTATTCACACTTCCTCCTTCATACCCATGATTCTTAACCCCACCTAACAACACCACCTCGCCGACCTTCGGGGTAAATATTTCTGGTTCCAAGAAGACGGTCAACCGGACATGCCGGGCGATCGACGGGTCTACGAGGCGGCAAACGCGTTGCAGCGGCGCGAGAGCGCCGGGCTCGAGGGGCCCAAGGTGGGTGAGGATGGCGAGGGTGGAGAGGGACCAGTTAGTTTTGTAAGGGAGGTAAGGGAGGGATGTGAGGGATGTGAGTTTAAGAGGCGGAGATGAGGGAGAAGGAGTCCAGTTGCGGAAGAGGGCGGTTGCGGGAAGGGTTGTGGGGATGTTAGGCTTGTAGGTGGGAATACATGGGGGTATTGAGGGGAGCTGGGTAGCATGCGGAGGAAGAGGGTTATGGGTTGATAATTGGGGGATTGATGTGGCGGGCGGGTTAGATTGTGGAGTATCGGTTTGGTAGTCTTCTTCTTGGCTTAATGGCTTGAAGAAAGACTCATTAAACTGGATATCACTAAAACTATCCATCCCCTTAATCACCTGACTATCATCCTCCACTATATCCTCGGGAACTTCTTCATTGTTATTCCCACCTGTATCCCAGCTCCCCATAGCTTCCAAACTCCCAACCTCCAAGCAAACACCAACCTTCCCTCCCTCGTCTCCCTCCCTCACAATAACCTCGTACCCTCTCACCTCCACAATCGTTCCCTCCTCAACATCGCCACTCCTGATCGTGCCTATTCCTTCTGCTCTCAACAACGCCTGTATAGATAGCTCACCGTCTGTTAGTACAAGGCGGACCCTCGGCGTCGATTCATTGGGAATGTCGATCCATGAGATTGATTCGACAACGAGGGTAAGGTTAGAAGGCTGGTGGTTGTGGATAAGGAGTTTGGCAAGCGAAGGGCGGAGGGCGGCTTGGGCGGCTGTTTGGCCGGTCATTTGGGAAGCGAGGGTTGTTTCAATTCGGGTTGGTTCATTTATAAGGGCATTTGAATGGGAGTGAGATAGTTAGGGAGTGGGATGAGGAGAGGAGGGTTGCTTATAGAAATGCTCATGTGATACATGACCCTAGACCCTAGTGTTATATCGGTTATCCTAATCAATCATGAGACCTTTTGCCCTCGTGGTGTAGTG